>VXAC01006064.1:247016-317946 GCA_013399225.1 Rhipidura dahli
TTTTTGTCAATGGAAAACAAATTATTCTGTAACAAACTGAGAAGAAATATCCAATATTTTTCTTGCTTGAAATAATCCAAATGATACTCTGTGGTAAAAGCTGAAGCCACAAGGCTCTGAGTAAAAAAAAATTCCTGCATTGATACCTGTTATTACACAGAATGCCAGCTTCCTACCTTTTATAAATGACTTTACATACTGACAAGTCTGTGCTCTAATTGTGCAACTATTAAACTGCAAAAATTGCCATTAAAAATTGCTCACAGTGGATCTGTGGACAGAACTATCCATCCTCATGCAAAAGCTCCAGGGAAGATTCCTACAATTTTCTCTCTGAAAATCCATTTTCAATGTGCAAGATGCCCCAGCTGGAGAGCCAGAAAGAAAATGCCATTGACAGATTTGCACAACATTCCAAATGCGACAGAAAATCTCCAAATGGAAGGATAAGAATTCCCCTCCTGTTTAAAACTTTCCAGGCTAAATCACACACCTCGGTTCACCGGGCAGAGCCTGACAGTCTCCAGCCTTTTACTTTGGGTATTTCACTGCACTAGCTAATTTTGCCCCAACAACCATGCTGGGTACTAAACTGTCCAAATCAATCATTAAACAGTTTAGCACTGTGCCTTATATTGTCACAAGGCTTCTACACCTGTCTCACAGGAGACAGCAGGACAAAAATATTGCTACCTTGAACTTTATTGTGGCGTTGGAAAGCCAACTTTCTACTGGAAAGCTTACTTCAAGGCCTGAGTTTTACATCTGCTTTTTCCCCTCAATCCTTCCTAGACAATTCCTGCAACACTAGTTGGCTGCAAGCAAACAAATAAGCAAACAGATGAATGCTGAAAAACAAGCATTAAATATTTAAATGTGGAAGTACTGCCCTTTTGGAGATAGACCCCAGGTGTTTTAGTTGCAAGCCCTTTCCTCAAAAGATAAAGCATTTAACATAAGCTGACACTCAAACATCTCAGTCTCATGCACTGACAGAGCTCCTCCTTGTCACTGAAAGAGATCAGATATTATTTTGCTAATTGGACTGAAAAATGCTCTTGGCATTCTGAGCCCTCCCACATATTCACTACTGGGTTCTTGGAGCACGTGGGTCCCTAAACCGGCTTTATGGAACCTTCTCTGTGTTCTGCAGCCTCATGATAAAGTGGACTCCTTTTGTTCAACACCAGCATTTGACTGTTAACAATTCTGCCTATTCAGTTCCATTGCAGGAATTCCACAGGAGTAGTGAGGAACAGAACCCTCCATAGTTCTATAAGTACAGCTAATGACACTTCTTTCATTCCTGGAATGTTAATTAGCTCGTAAGTCTGGCACTTGGTAATGAAATATTTATTTTCCTGGAGTACGACATATAACTTAAGAACTACAAGTGAGTCTGGATGTATTACTGAATACAAAAATAATTTTTCTAAACCATGTCGCAATCTACAAGGGAGAAAGAATATATTACTACAAAGAACTTCCTTATACACATGGGTGACTACCATCCATTTTAAGTACTTTGCATTCTGAATTTTGGAAGAGCAGTCTCTGTTGCTTGCAAGAGTTCTTTAAAACATAAAAAAAAAACATTCCACAAAGTTTACATGCTTTATTTCCGACCTTAAATTACATTACATTTCATTTAGATTAATCAAGTATAGAACCAATTTGAAAATATTTTTCCCTGTTTGTGACCTGAGCTTCTCAGAGAGTGGTTTGGCATCCTGACAAAAAACTGGATATGAATACCAAGATAATGGAATCATCATGTTGAACTCAAAGCACTGGGGGCAACTCCAAGAAACTGGAAAGGATGGAAGTAATCACCCAGCAGAATCTCAAACTCTGAGTCAACAATGACTGCAGGAAGAGTGGAAGAATTGATTTGCTGACTAAGAAGCAGTCAAAGTGTGAGCAGGGATCAGGATTTGCCGTCGTGGAAAAGGCCCAGGTTAGGCAAGTGAGCGCAGGTTCAGTCCACTCTCATTGATGAGCATGAACACACCTTTGATCAGCTCAAGGTGGATGTGCCCAGCTTGTGTCCCCTCCCAGCCTCTTGCCATCTCCAGCAGCCACCTGCTGTAGGAATCAGTGGGAAAAAGGGGAACCCTTGATGCTGTGCCTGCACTGCTCAGCAGCAGCCAAAATAGGGGTTGGCATTGATGCCATAATGATTTTTGCCTTTTCTTTATAACTCTGTTATATCTTTTTACAATTTCTGTATTTTTGGTGTTTTTTTGCCCACATTCTTGGGCTTGTTTGCCAGGCTGGGACACTGAACATTTGAGAAGCTTTGCAGTGAGGGATCAGTGTGCCCAGAGCCCAAGGGCCTCTCCAGAACACATTCTGTAACCTGAGACAGAACCATCCAGGGGAAGGGTCCTTGGGGAGGGGGGCTCACTGGAGCCTCTCACTGGGGAATCTTTGATAGATGTGCTAATTAGTGACAGCCACAATGTGATCCCAGATCTATTGTGGGTGGGCAGGGAGGGGCATTCGACCTGGCCGTGGTGCACCTGAGGATCCTTAAAATAAATCCCAAGGGAAAATCCCTTTTTCCCTACTAACTGTGTTTGACTCCTGATTTTTAAGACCAGGAAAAGGCATCAGTACGAACTCTGTTCTCGCCTTAAACCCAAACACAGCACCACACAGCTTCTGGGAAGACAAACTCCATGACAGCCACACCCAGTATACAGATTTAAGCTTTTTATGTGAAATTCTTCCTGAATAGGGATGAGGGAGATTTAAAAAAATCAGTGATAAACTTCTCCAGTGTGATTTTTCTGAGTTTTCTGTGAGGGAAGCTGAACCAAAATACTTAGTCAGTTAAATAATGCACATCTAGCGAAAATAGAAGCAAAATTGCTTGGTCATATTTAGCTTATTTGACGGTGATAACGTTATTAAATTTGATCCCTGATAAGACTCTAACTTAAATTGGAGTAACTTCATTTAAAAGATGACTAAACCATATTACTTCAGCAGTATCATAAAAAAAAAAAAAAAAAAACAAAAAAAAAAATCCTTCAGTGTATAAAACACTGCTGCAAAACATGAGTAAATATTAATTTCTCCATGTCCAACAGAATAAGACATGAACAGGCTTGCTTTTCAGCAGGAAAGATTCCAATTGAACATGTGGCTCACTTGTGTGTGGTTTTTATAGCTAAGAGATAAATTTGACTTGTCTGTTTATAATTGCTTTTTATAAACCAATTTAAATTAAGAATTTGTTCACTGGCTGTGAACATCCATATATTAACTTAAAACAAGATGGTTATCTTTGGTTTCACTGTGTAGTTTTACATTAATAGCATATGATAACCTCCTGAAATGAGAGAGTAAATGTTTAACACTCATGTTAATAATGAATAGTAGGAAACAGAAGTGCATGAGGAACTTTTGTAAGCGCCAGTACCACGTCACTGCATCACACCACAGGGTTCCTCACGTGTGAGTTGTACAATGAGATGTTTTATGCCACCTCAGCTAGGCCTGTATGTATTATTAAATTACCTTCCTAGTCTTTACAAGATTTAATTCCACATGTCTCATTTGTCTCCAGCATATTTTTCCTGTAGCATTTGTAATTTTGTCCTTGTGTTAGATCAGCTTTCTTCCCTTGCTTGAGAGTAACCTCTTCTACTTGTCCTACTTCTCATGAGGAATTATCCAATACACAAATGAAAATTTGCATCACATTATTTTTTTTTTTTATTCTGTTGCTGTCCATAGAGTCATCAAACGTTGCCAGACGTGCAAGGAAAAAAAAAAAACCAGTAACCAAAATACTCTGACTCTTAAACCATCCAGTTCAAAGAACTGTACCCAACAACCATCAGAAGGGCAAAACAGACCCTTTTCTAAAGCAAGTTTTTAATTGCCTTTTAGCCAAAATGACCTCCAAAACATAAAGGGTTTGGTTTTTTTTTTTTTTTTTTTTAAATAAATGATCTGTATTGTAATTAATTTTCCTTATCTAAGAGGGTGGTGCCATCTACATCTACAACCAAAGCATAACAAAGACATTATTATCAACAGCATTACCAAGTTACTCCAGATTCTGTGCAGCAAGTAGGGCTTGAAACACATGAAGACAAAAAATAAGTTCACCCTGTGGGTTGCTTTGGAAGTAGAACCTTAGTGATGTCAAGAGGACACTATTTCTTCACATTAACTGAAAAGGACAGTGACTGGTCTGATCTTAAATATCCTCCTTTCGTTTCAGCCCATTGACCTCTCTCTCCCCCATTTTCCCTCACTTTCAGTGACATTTCTTTTTTTATCCTCCTTCCTCCACTGTTCCTGTTGTTAGTGGGATGTTGCATTTCCCAGAGAAGATTGGAGTGTGAAGGTACAACTGGACAAACAATCATGGCCATTGAGAGTGTTCCCTCACAAAACAAAGCTCCCTCCATTTTCTCACCACTTCTACTGGAGAAAAAACATGGGAAGTAAGTAAAAAATTACAAATTAATATCACTGGCTTGGGATATTTTCTGAAAAATTCACAAGCTAGAAAGGTACAATTGCTGAAAACCAAGGCACAACCAGTAACGGGCTTTTCTTCAGGTTAGGTGTTGCAGTTATCTTATGTGTGTGTTGAATAAAAAATAACTGCTTAAAAAAATTATTTTTCTTATGTCACAGTTTTAAAGCAGTTTTTTATGCTCTATTCAGTATCCATACTGTGGTAAAAACTAGGGTTGCTAATTTTTAAATCAGCAGTACAATTAACATAGTCACCTTAATATTAACACTGAAGTTACTCTTTAAATTGGTTGTGTGAGAATCAATATATTAAACATTTCCATATTTCAATGTATATGCTTACCTATGTTCACCCTCAGAGGGAAAAAAATCATCTGCACAACAGTTCACCCTAAATAATGTTGATAATTTTAAATTCTATTTATTCAGTAAAATAACTCATACATTTGTTTTTAAAATCCTGATTAAAACAAACCAAAGCTCAAATAAACAAGCCCTCTGAATAAAAGCTGAAATCTCAAATAAAAGTAATTATAAATATTTGTTGTGATGGAATCGAAAACCAACTTTTAGCTTTGAAAAAGTCACTTTTTAGTCAAATCAAAAAAAAAAAAAAAAACCCACAATTTTGGTCTTTACTTCCTATTCCTTAACAATGGACATTCTGCAAAAGCTCCAAGTGGAATACCTAGAAATGCAATATTTCTCTTGGCTGTTGCTTTAATGTTAGTTGGGAAAGCACAGATCAGCTCCACTTTAACTGCAGCCACCAACCAGCTGCTTCACTGGAATTTCAATAGAAACAAAATTCCAAAAGCCCAAAGGACAGAGCTTCATTCATTACTACAAATATTCTTAATAAAAGGCAGATTACATGGTCATGATGATTACACCACTCAAAATATGGAATGTACAGTATTAAACTCAAAGGATGAATGATGTTGAAGAATTTCTTGCTGATTTTCCAATTAATACTGCCGTGAATCAGAGTCTCAGTGAGGCAGACAGACTTTCCAAAGAGCACACACCAGTTCCAAAGGCAGAGATCTCAGTTTTATCAAGTGTGCTCGTTGCATCCCAGCTCATCACAGACCTGCTCAAAGTCCTGCGTTTGTAACTCACAGGCAGGAATCAATTGAAATACAAACATTCCACTCTGAACAATCCCTTTGAACTCAGACTGTGTTTTCTAATCCAAAACCATTGCTGGTTGGGCGATTTTCACTTTTGTAAAACGACAAGTGGCACTTCAGTTTAGGTGAAGCTTTATGAAGTTCCCAGCTTTATGAAAGGCACCCCTCTCTAACACAAACCAGCATTGGTGTCTAACACTAGAGAGGAGTGTTCACACACTCGAAAATAAATGGTTTTTGCATTTCAAGGTGACAAGTACAATGTCAGACACAATCAATCGATCACTGCATAATTATTATTGCAAATGATCCATATCCATGCTGCAAACCTTAAGGGGAATTTAATGAAGCAGGAAGCACATCAATAATAAGATCTACTTCGGTCTCTGTTAAATCTCACAATTCACAAATATGTTGTCACATTTTATCCTTCCTTGAACTCCTGTAATTATATTTGAGGAGAAGCTCATTGAAAGTCAAATCCAAACATACATCAGCTTTTCCTCTTTAAAAGGAGTCCCTGTATTTTATATATAAATCACAAAAGATTAAATGTACAAAACTCTACAAACACACCAATCCCTGAAGAAAACTTGAAATGTCAATAATCAGACTTAGTCTGATGTGTCTGGCTGACTTAAACCTGTGTTGTGCCCATGGAGGAGCTCACAGAGAGCACAGCAAGTGCAAGAAGGAGCTGAAGAGAGAAACTCCTGTGTCCTGACTGCAATCCCTTCACGTCACTCACTGCCTGGCTGAAGAAAGAGAGTTTAACTAGTGGTGATAACAAAAAAGGCTTCTTGATTTTGTTTTCCACTACCCGAATCAGAAATTAAATTGCCAGAATTAATTGGCAGAAATGATAATTGGCAATAAATAATGCCATTTCTTCCAAGGCAAGTTTGTTGTGTCTCTGGCAAGGATAAGGAAGTGATCTCCCTGTTTTTCTGCTGTTTCATGAGCTTTCTCACCCCAGTTCTTCCCACTCCTCCTCCCTCCCTGTCCTACTGAGGCAGAGATTGAAAGGTAATTTGGCTGCTAGATGGCTCCAACCCGTGACACAGCTGCCATCCTGATGGGGAAAAATTTGTCTAGTGTATTAGAAGCCTCTCTGAAAAGCAGTCATTTCTGCAGAAGTGTCCGACTTCAGCTTTCTGGTTGCATTAAGAACAGGTGGGTTTCCATTCTAGGCTGTGACAAGGATGCAAACACAGATTCATCTGTTTGGCAAGGAAAGGATACCAATCCAGGAGCAGAAGGGAAAAAGGAAGCCATATGGAAAGACATCAAAAGAAGATGTGAACAGATTCCTAGGCTTTGATTAGTAAACATCCCCTTTTGTTGATTAAACTGTGAGACAGTCAAACAAGTTATAAAAGGTAAATCCAGCCTAGTGGCACTTGCACATTAAAGTGAAGAGATAAGCAAAATCTTGGCTTAGGGACTATGACAGCTGCTCGACCAGGCACACACTGCTGGAATAAATATCCAAAAGGAACACACCTAGAAATTAAACTCAAGATACAAACAAGGTTTCTCAACTGCCCAGAAAAATCTTCAGGACTTGCTCGTTCCTCTGCCTCCCCAACCAAGACCATTCCAACAGCAGCTGCAGTTCTACAGCTGTAGATGCAGGAGCTCAAACCCACCAGATTGTCACAGGAGTGATGTTCAGGAAGGATTTCCACTGAGGGATAATAGTATGACAATAGGAGGACTCTAACCTGCTCACCCAGCCACATTTGATGCAGTCTTTGTTCAATTCTTTCCTCTCACCAACATCCCTGGACTGATAAAGACACCCACGCAGTTCATTCAAAGCTCTGATGGAAACCAATGCTATTAAGAGGGACATGACAAAGATAAGGTTAATTGGACAAGTGTAACTCCTTGCTAAAGTAAGGGGGAGAGAGCAGATTAGGTAATTAAAGTATACAGAGTATATAATGCAACTTCAGAAGAGGGTAGAGCGAGTCTGTCATGCTGCTTTACACAAAATGCACTGATTCTGCAGTAAGAATTAGGAATAATAATAATAATATATATATTCTTGATGCTTAACTCAGTTTCATTAAACGCTTACACATGTTTGTGTCTAAAGCAATGTGCATTGCTTTTATAAACCATAACTGCCTCGCTTGCCTATCTGCAGTGCTGGATACAGCACAGCATCATCCTGATTTGTTCTCTTCCCATTCTTACCCCACATAAATAACAGAATGGTGTTCTACAAAACACTGTACCAGGTCAAGAAAACCCTTCAAGAACTGAATGTGCCGGATGACCAAAAGTTACTGTCAAATATTCTGAACTGAAATAGCTTTTCTCTTCTGTTTCATTTCTCTTTTCACACTAAAAAAGGTGATTCTGCTGAATGTCTTCATGTTTTGCATGCTTGTGTGGCTTTTAGTTTCTGTCATCACACATGAATTATTATACATATGATTTTTAAGCCAACTTATGTGTGTGTTCCAATAGATGCATAAACACAGCCTGCTGAGAGTTGTCTTAGATTCTATCATAACTAATTGTAATCCTGTTTTCATTCAGTCATTCCTTTCATTTTAGCCATCAAGACTGTAGATTTATAAATTGCAATACTTCATTATTCAGGTTTATTGAGTCAGATACCCTTGAAGATCCTTACTATTCACATCAGCATGCTCTATTATGAAACCATTTTGTATTTTTCTGTGCTAATAATAAAAGGTACATATTTATTCAACATCAGTGGTCAGGCAGTCAGCTACAGAGGATAAAGCCACATGTTTTATTCAAGGTCTCAGTGGAAAGCAGAATGAGGATCACTTTGACTCTGAAGATACCTGCAGCTTTTCAGCCAACATGTTTGATTTTCCTTAACTAAAAGGATCTAAATACTTTGATTACTCAATAATTCTGTGCAATAAAATCTGTACTGCTGAAGTGTTCCACTGACAGTGTTTCCAACATAGTCATTTATTGTTTCAGCTTAGTTCATGCTGGATCTCACTGTCTGTAGCTCTTGAAGCACAGTCAGCTGTTCATTTTGTTTTAGTCTAGGGTGGTTTTGGAAAGTCCTCATTTAAGAGATCAATCCTTTGCTTAATGCACACAACGCTGCAGAAAACACAGTAAGTGAAGTTTGTCAAAAAAATATGAGCACTATATTTGCTCCTTACTCCAATTTAAAAAATCATAAGGTTTTGTTCCTTTATCATTTTAGCCATCTTCACATCTGTTTAGGGTTCTCATTTCCTTTAGCAAAAAAGCCTTTGCAAAGGTGTCCTGCAGCACTGAGCACACAAGGAGCACAAGTTAGGCTTGAAATGACACCCTGCTCTTAGCCAGGAGAAAGGCACACGCTGTGCCTGCACACATTTGGGAGTGCATAAAAACATGCAGACTTTGGTCAGCTGAATAAAATACCATCTGCTTTTGAATATGTGAGCTGACACAGACTCCTGTGTGCATTAGGATGTCTCTAAATAGGAGAACCACCAGAAATGCAACCATAAAGAATTTAAACTCCTAAATAACCAGATTAAATTTGTGCTAGAGTCTGTTACTTCCTTTTCCTCCAGACTTTTTCCCAGATGTTCATCTAAGGAATATTTTGCTAATTCAGACAAATACAATTCTCTATATTGGACCCAAAAGCTTTATTCTACAGAGCTGTCAAAACAGGGTCTATTGCCAGAAGTTATCTTCTTGCTATTGCATACACATTTTTTTCAATTTGTTTCTCTGTATCTGCCTACTCTAGTTTTGGGGAAAAAAAAGCCAAATTTCATTTGCTGACATGCTTTCTGCCTTGTTTGATCAAGTATCATTCTGAAGCTACTACTGAAAAAAATATCTGCTAAACATACACAAAATTTCTGACAGCTCATTCCCTATTATTAAAAAGAACAGCAGAATGAGGAATGAAGCACACCTCTGACTAAGCAGACATTAATTAGATGTTTATAAAATTCATAAAACTGTATTATGGTACATTAAGGTAATTTTAGTCCAGCATTTTCATAGCATACAACAAAATGTGGAAAACTAATAATTTGCATTTTAAAAATGTATTTACCAATGATTTTGTTCCAGTTTTTCTCAGGACAACATTTAATTGCATTTGACTTTTTCATGACACATAAAAACTTTAAACCCTGGACTTCTAACTCGGAACATCAAAGTTGAACATGAGGTCAGTGAGACCTTAAAATAGTCCAGTCTGAACAACCAGATGGGAAACAACCAACCATGGAACTGTTTGCTGGGGAATCAGGCAGCTGCTTGTGCTCTCATGTGGACAAACTTTGTTTATTTTTCTAAATATGAAAATGAGGAGGAGGAATCCTGCACAGAAAGAGAGGGTTTGGAAGACTGGGGGCTCTATGAAAGGTTGGGAGCAGTCTCAGCTTCCAGCCATCAACTCCCATTTCCCCACCAGCAGTTATGCTGCTTTAGCCAAGCTAAGCACCAGTCAGCAACTTGAGAGCCCTCTAACTGGAAAAAAAATGCAGAAAATCTATTGGTTACATTCTGAGAAGATCACATCACCTTTGGGGAGTTATAGGAAACGTGAATGATAATCTCCAGTGATCCAGAACACCCCGAGTCAGTGCAACAATCTTATTTTGGGGAGAAAGGGGGATTAAACTGCAGCAGCAGCAGATTTAAAAAGGTCTATACCCCTCAGAAAGAATACTGGCCCTTTTGACTTCACTAGTTCCTAAATCAGTAGTGCCTGAAAGAATTCAAAGTTTCTTGGTCAGTGTGAACTCTGACGTTGATGATTCCCACAGCACAGGTGTCTGTACATAAAATACCACACCAAAAAAACCATCTCCTTTGTCCAGGGAACAAGGAAAGAATAAATATAAACATCATTTAATTGTTTAGGCTGCCAACAACTATGGATTTCCCTTGATAGGGTTAACAGTACTAAAAACTTTCTCTACTTTCTAAAATTTTGAAATAAGTATTTAAAAAGGAGCAACTAATCAAGACTGTTCCATTCAACAGACTGAATTAGCATTTGTGCTCTGCATTCCTGCACAACGTTTTTAGTTAGCTAAACACGTTCAGTTCGCTTGCAATAAAAGGAACTTGATATCACTGCCATCAGTAGAATTAACAAAAAAGACATCAAACTGTTCCAGGATACTGCTTAGTAAGACATTAAAATGGGAAGAAATCAAAATGTTCTTTTTCTTTGTAAATATTGCAAAATGTTTCTACCTTGTATATGAAATGAAACAACAGGTAAGCACTGCCACATAAACAAGTGAATAATCTGAAAAATTCTCAGTCAGTGTGATTAAAATAATTTTAAGCCCTTTAAAAAGGGGAAGACTACATTTTCAGATAAGTTGGCTACTTTAAATTTTAATAGTATTGCTGAGAAGCTTTTTATAATTATATAAAATATTGATGTGATGCCAGGAGAAAGCATTTCAAGTGCTGCTGTGAGTTTATACCTTACACCTACATATATTAAAAATCTCTTGTTTACCTACTGCATCTTTTTACACAGGCTGCATCTTAGGTACCTCTACATGCCTAGTTAAGGTATAGAGGTAAAAAATCATAAAATTTTAGAAAAAAAAAAAAATCTATGAGTACAGTTCCTCTATTTCCATAAAAAAACCCACAAAGTAATAATGTTCTGCTACAATTAATAAAAAAAAAAAGTTCATTCTCTGCTTCTTCCTACTCATCTTGAGATCTTATACAAATAATTTAGACTAGAAAAGTTTGGTTGCAAATGGGATGAATGCTTAATGCCCAGGTGGAGTAGTGCCAAAAGAGAGAGAGACGCTGTTTAAAGAATTCTGCAAATCAGAAAACCTTAACAAAACATGCATCTTAAAATGAAAGTAAAAAGGAGAGAATAAAAATGGAATGAACACACTTTTAAATGTGATATAATAACTACTAGAACCATTATATTAATTGCTAGAAGCTTTGAAAACCAGGAAGTGGTACCATCAGAAACTGCTTAGTACTGTGGTTGTTTTGTTTAAAGCATTTATATACATCTCTAAAAGGAATAACTAGAGAAGTTCATCATTAATATAAAATACAGCACACTAAAAGGGATAGAAATCTGCATAGCTACCTGCAAGAAAGAGCATTTCACTAAATTTCCAATTAATGAGGATTCCTAGGCTTGGGGAGGGAGAAGTTTCCTGGCTTTTAAACCTTTTGAGCCTGTGCCACAGAGAAACAGAATAATACAGAATAATGCGTGTCCTTTCACCTCAGTGTGAACATCACAAAGGGTTTATCCTCAAGTATTTACTGTGCATCTCCTTTGGATGATGGCAGCTATAACACCACAGCACAAACTGAATGAAAGACAGACTGCTGCAACTGAGGGATCTGATTTATAAGTCTAAAAATAGAACGAAATTAATCCTTGCACCAGCAGCTTCAATACAGACCGTGGTAAGGGTTAAAAACGAGCAGCAGTCGGGGTTGCTGTAAATGCACAGACACACTGGTGAAAATTCAAGGGACTTGTACTACAGAACCCAGAAAAAAAGAAAAAGACAAAATCATAAGGCTCAGTGATTGGTGAGCTCCCGAATCCATGGCACAGGTCAAAGTACTGAAATAAGAAACTTCAAAGTCTACGTACAGTGCCTTTTGCACAGATGACAAAAGCTACTAAGATACAGTGGAGGGTCAACAGAAACGAGAAGGAAGCATAAAGGGAGATTTACAGCATGAACCACGAGCGATTTAGAAAGAGAAGGAGTGATTACTGATAATATCTCTTCACACTTCAGTGTTGCCCCTCTGCAGCCTGTTTTGCAGAGGTGGCCCAGATTAGCTGCACGCCTGTCTATTTTTACATACATTTAAATTAAATAAATAAATAGATTGTCAAATGAGATTAGTTTAAAAAATTTTCCCAGAAGATGCACAGGCTTTGAAGAGGAACACAGAAAAGCTTTTAAGTATGCAGATTTGTTCACTGATCTTTTTGTGGGGTTTTTATGATAAGGAAAAAAAAAAAGTTCTGTATCAAAACCTGGATGAATTCACAGGTTAATAGTTTTACTAATTCCAAACATACATGCCACAACACAACATTATTTTAAGGTGAGCAGATTTTGCTGCAAGGAATCAGAACAATGCTTAATATAAAATCACAGAAAAAGGAACATAACATCTATTTCTTTATCTGCAGTTGTCAATTGCCAGAAACTTCAAAAGCCAAGACAGACTGTGACAATTAGTATAAAAGCAACCAGGTTAAGTAACACGCATTAGAAGTTTTAATCCCATTAAGATTGTTTCATTTCTTACAAAGAAAGCAAATTCTGAGCATCCACAAGTGATGCAGCATTCCCTCTGTAACTGAACCCCACCGTGAATCTCACACAACTGCAATATGTTCTAAGGCAATGAAAAGAAAGCAGAGCACGCTGCCACATCCTGCAAACCTCGAAAATAAATTCCAGCCTCACGTTAATGAACCGGTTTGTTTAAACAAACTCTGCAAGCACATGTTCTGCACCCCAGCCACGCTACCCTGCAGCACACACACCTCACATAGCACAAAACATGCTGCAACTACAGGCTAAAATCCACAGTCCCAAAGTCAATTTATTAACAAAAGATTGACATGGAGAGAGACACTACCTACCCACAAATACATCATCATCTTGAAAGAAATCAAGGGCTCTGTCAGCAAACAGAAGTCTCCTTACTTCACCAAGTATGTCTGGAAGGAAAACTGAAAACAGTGGGTAGAAAATCTTGCCTTTTTCTGTCAAGTCCTCACAGCTCTCTTCTTATACAAGGTATTTTTTTTAGTTTATGAGAATAGCATTCGTTCAGTGGCTCTTTCTGCGTGTGAAGTGACTTGCTTCAGGCTGTCTTTTTTCTTCCCTTTTTCTCCCTAACTCAGTCTGTCCTTTCTTTACTGTCAAGCTTGCTTAGGTAACAGTTCTTGGTGTATCTATTTAATGAGCAGGTCCGTGCACTAAAGGCAGCCAACTACACTGGAGGGGGAGGGGGGGGGAGAAGAAAAAAAAAAAAGAAAAAAAAAATAAATAAATGGGAATATACCACTTCCTGATTATTATTATGGGATCCACGGACGCCCCCTCTGTAGGAATTTAAAGGAGGATTTCTAAGACATCCTGAGGGAGGGGGGGAATCCTCAGAATGACTCCAGTGGCACTCAAGCCATTACCTCTCCCTGCTGAAGGACCCAGATCACAAATCCCGCATTTGAGAAATTTTTAAACTCAAAGCAGAGCTGCTACAGAAAAGAAAGGAACATGTACTGCACCCTGCTTCTCCTTTATCTCTTTAAATGTACTTCAGATAAAAGCTGCATCCAGTCAGGTCAAGGCCTTTCCCAATCTTATTACGCTCACACAGGAGCGTTCAACACACTTTTCTACAGCCATCTACTGTCTCCACAGTGTTATTGCTGCTGCTCCTGCTGCCGGGAGAGAACTGCCAGCACGAGAAACAGGGAACACTAACAGTAAATCTGACCACAGGAAAGATGTTTGGGGCAATCTGATTTATTTATGGGAAGGTTTGTTTTTTTTTTTTTCTTACCATAATACATATTTTAAAATCCCAGTTAGGATGGTGATTTGCATATTTAACAAAGGTTAATAAAGAGAACTGCAATCTTTTACTCTTTTTTTTTTTTTTGGTTAAGTGTAAGATACTTCATACAAGGGACTCGAGTTTTTTTGATTGACACTTGGACTTTATCCTTTGCTACAAGAAAGTCTTTTTAACTCATTTAACCCATCTCATTAAAACACACAATATACTTCATAAAGTGAGCAACAGCATTCTCAGGTGAGCAACAATTTTAAAATGTAAAGGAGATAAATCTTATTTACTTTTAGGGCTACATTACTCGACTTTAAAATCAAGCCTGACTGCATGAACTGGTGCATGCCACACCCTGACCACGACACATTTCAGGTACTGATGTGCAGAGCCACACACAGTCTGTCCACTAAGTGCTTCAACAATATATTATAAAGAATAATAACTAAAGACATGAGTTATAAAAATAGTCATGGGAATGAGATTAAACATAATTTTTGCCTTATTTTTATGTTTGATTATTTAGTCGTTATCTTTGGTGACAGACTTTGCACTTCTTCAAAAAAAGAAAAAAAAATCCTTCTTTTTACCTAAAGACTCCAGTCTGTTTCCATATTCAGCCTGACCATACAAAGTAAAATGTCACCTAAATAATTCAAATGCATTAACTAAATTGCATAATCACTCACTGCACCAGGGCAGGTGGCAAATGCAGAGGCACCTGCTGAAACAGCCCATAAGGAGGAGACATAATAGCAAAACAAGGCTGAGGGGAGCAAACCAAAATCCACAGCACTAAAACAACTGGAATCTGCCACAAGGGTGAGGTCCAAGTAAAAATAACTGCTGTACCCCTGACAGTTCAGAGGTGACAGACTTAACAGAAAAATGAAACAATTCATGTGGCATTTATGCTACAATTTAAACAGAGGAGTTTATAGAGATAAACAGATACACAGAGGTATTTATGTTTGATCTGAAAAATACTATGGCTAGTAATGGCCACAAAGCAAAATGTTGCTGCCTCTTTTAGAGGAGGCAAAAGGCAGAGATTTAACACACCAGTTCCTAAAGTGATAATTTTTCCTGTAATGTGCAACGACAGTAACACTGACATAAGTTTAGTGCAGTCTCACGAAATAAAGCCACTTCCCTCACAGAGGTAGAGTCCAAGAAGAAAAGAAAAACCTTTTTGTTTCCAGCTTTGAGTAGCTGAAACCATCTGTCAGTTTAGCCAGCAATACTCAGCACTCTATCAGGCCTAACCCAGCCACCTTTGAGCTGAACACCTTCACCTTGTTTAGTCTTGTGCACAGTGCACTGTGTCCTGCAGTCACTTACACCACAACAAACCTGAAATATCACGTTAGGATGAATTACATTAAACTGGTTAGGCTGAAAATACCTTTTCTGATAATGTATCTGAACATCTGCCAGCCAACAGTTCTTTCTACCTGTGCACCTCAGCTGAACACAGGAGGCTTCAGAATTTTCAGAGAATGGTTAAAGATTTTATTAATATGATAAAAGACTGTGAACAGCTATTGCCTATAAATCACTTCTGTATCAAAATTTCCCTGTTTTGGTGTATAGGCAGCATATGAAACTTCAGGGAATGGTGTCCCAAGGCTTTCAACTTCTCTCTGTGTATTCTAAATTCTCTTAATCCTTAAATTGGTTACTCAGTCAATTTTTCCTGTCTTATTCCTTCAAACAGGAGGAACAGTTTCTCATGCTTCTGTACAAAAAACATTCGCTTGAAGTGTTTTATTTTTCGTACAGATGTCATTCAATACTTTGTTAGTTCATCTGTGGTTCTTGTGCAGGTAGAAAAATGTGGATAAAAAGATGACTGAAAACCAGTGTATTACTCTATGTTTTGCAGCTATGGCTGAAGTTTAAACCAAACTCTGTTTGCTAAGGTCACTTCCTACACCTTCTGGGTCTTCAAACAGTGTGAAAAAAGTAAACAGAAGGTACTGACCACAGTCATTTTAACAAAGGTTTGTCCAAGAGAGCTGACATTGGGTTTGGGTCAAAGGCTAACGAAATCAATGAGAACCTTGCTGTTCTTTTAAAAAAACAAGCAGTCAGAAACTCTGTTACAAATGTGGGCATTTGCAATTTGCTGCTACAATGGCCCAACTCCTCTGATGCTCCCAAAGATGTCCACATGGGGTTCTTCCACAGGGGCTCTTACAGGCACTTTCAGCTCCAGAACCAGCATTGCTGTGTGAGCTCTTACCACAGCCTGGACTTTTATAATCAATCAGAATATCATATATTTTCCCTCCAGAATCACGAAGGATTGGTGAGATGTTCAAGGTAGATAAAAATAGTTGGTAACAGCAAAAACGAAATAATAAATTTTGCACTTGTAATTAATCAAGATTAGTTATATATATGATCAGCACATTCTTATTGGCACCTAAACAGTTCCCATTTCTGAAAAATCAAGCTTTAGATTCTGGGAGCTCCATTACCTTATTAAAGGGCCATAATTCATAGACATATCTTGGCATACTTATTAATGACACAGAAGATTGGAAATAGCACTGATATTGCTGCTTACTGCATTGGAAGATAAGAAAATGCAGACTAAGTTCCTCCTCTTGCAGGGGATATAAACCTCCTAAGAACTGCAAGAATATTAAAACAAGCTCAGTGCTGGATGGCATGATCTTTGTTTTTCCAGGTGCTATATGATCATGCAGAAGGGTATCAAAACCGTATATTTAACTAATGGACTGCAGAGACAAAGCTTACTGACTTCAATGAGTCTGTGCTTTCAAGCAATGTCTCTGTTCTTCAAAATTTAAACCAGAGGTATTTAATAATTCTTAAAAGCCAAAAAGCCTAATAAAGGAGGGAGGGAATTTGATGGTAATGATTACATGGATGTTACTGGTAATGAACTGGTTTCTTTCACTTAAACTTCCCCAAGAAAAGGTACCAGTGATGCACATGATACGTGAGCTGCAACAGTCCTAAAATCTCACATAATTTACACAGAATACAGAAAATAATTTTAAACATTTAGAAGACTAGAAATATTTGTGTTTGTGCTTAATTTCCACACCTTAACAGCCTCATCTATCATGGCTGTATAGGAAATGAAAAAGTGCAAATTGTTAGGAGGTATGGAAACAAAACAAGCCCTTAATCTGTTCTTGAGCCACTGCAGTTTTAAGGGGGTGGGTTTTGCTGTACTTTCTCTGGCTTTTGCTTTTTGGATTTCAGCATAAATGCAGAAGAGCAAGTGAAGTGCAACTTTATGTACAGTTCAGTTGGTTTATAAAATTTGTGTTTCCACCACACAGGTTTTGGGGTTTGTTTGTGGTTTTTTTTCCCATTTTCAATTACTTTCCACTATTTTAGCCCTTCTGTCACTTTTGATGCAAGAAATTTGTTTCTCTGCTCATCTGCTTTGTGCAGCTACAACACCTTAAAACCAGGAGAGATGATGTGAGGTCAGAACATCGTCCCAGGAAAGCCTGAGGAGCAGCCAGCCAACCATTTGGTCATTAGAGTGCAGCACAATTTAAAATGCCCAGTCAGGACTTCTGGCTCCGATGAATTGTGCTCAGTGTGTAGTCCAAGGGGGAAAAAGCAGGATGGAGGCAGGTGGGAGCTTCCTCAGACCCCACATTCCATGGCACACACATGGGATGCCCAGAGCTGACCAGTTGCCACAGAAGCAGGAATAGGGAACTCTGCTTCCCTTTTTCCTAGCATACCAAGGTGGTGGGAGAAAAACAGGAGTGGCCTGACCCTTTGTCTGGTACAAACATTTCATTTGTGATGTCTCTGGAACAAAGCAGTGGCTTATTTCTCCCAACACTCAAGCATTCTATCCTGACATGACTCAGGGTAACTAAGTGATTATAATTAAGCCAAATTATTAGGGATTGTTGTTCAGTTGATATCTATGGACAGTGAAAAAGCTTCAGCAGGAAATTTCTTCAGCCTTCTGCAGCATTTTGTGAGAGCTTTGTCTTTCCCATGCAAGCCATCTACAACAATGTTACAGTTTTGTAAACCCCTTGCAACTGCAGATTGTTTTGCCAGATTGTTATGGCTCTAACTAGAGAAACATTTGAGAATGGATGTCTCAGAATCTGGCCAATCCCCTCAAGGGGTGGATGGTCAGAGGACCAATTACCTAATGCCATTTAACACACTTTTGCGATCTAACATATAAAAGCCTCTGGAAAAATTATTAAATTGCTTGCTGCCATTTATTCCTGAGCCTGGACTCTGTGTGGTTTCTCCACCCATCCTCAGTGCGACAGCGACAGGCAGCAGCTCAACCCCTCACCCATAATTTCAGTGGCAGGTGCTATATTGCTGCTGCTTCTCCACTCTTTTTGGTGAGAACAGACTCAGCCAATAGTTCTGCCAAAGAAAGCCCTGGCAGCCAGAGGAAAACCTCACATAATCTTCCCTGGTTTTGAGATATCATAGCTGGACTCCAGTCTGATCAGGGAGGGTGTTACTGTTGCTTGATGATGGACTTTACTTAAATGAGGTCTGTGAAAGAAAAGTACCAGAGAACTAACCCAAGGATATTGGGATCAGAATTTACTGATGGCTGCAAGAAAAGAGTTTTAACTAAATTTCCTGAAATGTTAGTAGAGCTCTCCAATTTTCTGGTGGATAATGCCCAGGTGTGTGTGCAAATCTTCCCCTTGACTTGAGACACTCTGCTTATACAGATGACAAAAAGAAACAAATCTGTTTCAGCGTGTAATCATTCACACTTGAACAAAGCAAGCTGGATATCAAATATTGAGTACTGGTAACAAGTGGCTCTCAATTCATCTGTTCCGTGAGAACTTAGATTGGTTGAATAAAATTGAATGAATTAAGTATCTCAGGATACTCTGGAGCATAAAAAAGAAACTAATGTCATCAGTAAAATTACCTCCAGGCAAATGTTTGCTTAGCTTTAGTCAACATCTTCTTTCCACTGTCCATAAAATCTTTGATTCAAGAGAACATGAAGACGACTCACAATCTTATAATGCATTTTTAAAACCTGGCAGAGGGTATTTTCATCTTCACAGTAGGACACATAATTATATCCACCTTAGAACAGGCTAATCTGAAACCAGCTATTGCTAACTATTATCTATTTATTGAAACGCAGGAAAAGAATCTCTTTTCAATATACCACACTCAAACTTGCTTTGGGTAAAGATCTGCTCCCCAGCAGTGGAGCCAGATGATGCCATTCCTCAGGTAACATCAGCCACATGCTGCTGCTGGCAGAACCATCCATCAGCTCACATCAGCTGATGCAGGGGCCTGATGGGGTGGGAGAGGGATGGCACTTGAATAAATAAATAAAACTTGCCACAGTTGCAGAATAAATCGATACAAAGGTGTCTCTAGGATTTAAGTAATCACAACTATTCTAAGGTAAGATTTTGTTTCAAAAAGGGGAGTAGGGGTTAATATTTGATAATCATCACTAATAAGATAAAAGGTTCCTATTACCAATGACTTAAGGACTTCTTCCCTGTAATTTTCAGTTTATGAGTATATAAATTGCTTTGTTATTTAGTGCAGGCTCCTTAAATCCTGAAGTCTTTATGCACTGGATGATAACAAATGGATCAGTTTTACCACTTATAATAGTTCAGTAAATCATGGAACAGCCTACCTTTCAGCAAAGCCATCATACAGAGCTTATCATAGCAAACCTATCAGCTGCTTTTTCTGACTATATATCTGACAAAACTAATTCATGCTCTGTCTCTTAGTCTCACTTGTTTTTTAACAAGGTGAGAGCAGCCTCCCAGCTGAGGGTGGGTTACATCAGTGTTTTGATTCAGTGAGGCACTGGCACACCCACAGCGTGTGCTGAACACACTCCTCCTGCTCCCAGGCTGCCAGAGCACCACTGCTGATGGCAGCACCACTGTACAGCAGCCCTGCAAATAAAAAAAAAAGGTGAAAATTCTGCTCCTCTGCCACCTGAAATCCCAGGAAGAGCACCAGAACCAGCCTTAGGCTGCCCAGCATCTCCAGTTCTGCTCACAGTATCAGAAAGGCCTCTGCAGCAGTATCCTGGTGGAGGCAGGCACTGCCCCCCTCCAGGCAGGACAAGTGACAAACAAGGAGACACCGGGACAGGATTTTAGGGAGGCATTGCTGGGGCGAGGCGTGGGCTTGGAATGGAAAACTACAAAACTAATGCTGGCTATTCAGAGAGAAAATGGGGAAAAGATGTTACATAAGAGGATTGAGATATCTACAGAAATAGACAAAAAGCTGATGCTACAGGTGCTAATCACTCCCAGCATATTAGCAGGGCACAAGAGCAGCCCTGAGTTAACTCTATTAACAAAACAGCTGAGTTTGGCACTTCTGAGGCAATTGGTGCTCACGGTTGCTGCCTCACTGAAGCTGGTTTTTTTTACACCCCAACTGCAGGGTGTAAAAGCCCACACAACTGCTGGGGTACTTCTTACACTGGCTGTGTTTAATAACTCATGCACCCACTGCATACACACGGAATTCTGCAGTCAGACACACAAAGAGATGGTCTGGCAGTAGCAGCAGTCTGGAAATAATAACTGTATTCAGAATCTTCTCCTACTCCTCATTCTCAAGGAAATCAGAGACTGTTTGAGGAGCTCTAATGGCACCACTGCATCGAGAAAATGAAGCCGTGATGCTGCTCTTAATAAATCAATGCCTCTTTGGCTGCCTTCCAGACCACAAAAACACTTTTGGCATCTTTGCTTGCCTTTCATTTTGTGAGTTGTAGGACCCTCTCCATCATCTTGATGTCTCCAGATTTTCTCCATAACCCTTTTTCTTTTTTTTTGGCTTCTACCATGATACTCACAGAACATCCCCCTTTAACAGGTGTCAAACCATGTTTTTCCAGAAACCCTTGACATTTTCTGAAACCTGCCATTTATGTATTAAAGACAACTAAGTATTGAGACAATAAGTAAGGCTGCATCAGTGCTTTCCTAGAGTGTACAAAGTGCTGTATGAGCATGCATGGCCAAATGGTTCTGATTTTCAGAAGTGGCCTCACATTATTTTGACATCACTTCAAAAATACTGAGAAATTTCTGTCCATCAGTCCAAACTATGAGAGGGAACCCAGGGCATGTCAGGAGACAAAATGAGATGAAGAGTGCCTCCTGGGACTGAGTGCAGGAATCCATGGTCTGTTTTCACTCACACTGAAAGCTTAAAAGTACAAAGACTCACATCTAGGATTTCTTTAAACAGGACATGGCTGTTTCTGAAAAACAGGTGTTTATAGAAGAAAGTGAAATGCAACACAACTGCAAAGGAGTTTCTGCAGTTGAGCAGCTGCCTGTCCAGACAGCAGGTAAATGAACAGAGTGCTGCACAAGGAACACCCTGGGACAGGATGTTGTGCACCACTTCCCCCCCAGTGCAGGCACTTGATACCCAGGTCACTGCACCCCTTCCAGCATCCCCACAGAAAGAATATTTCTTTTTTCTGGTCTTAAAACATTTGGGGAGTATGTAGCCTGTTGCAAAAAGTCAGATTCAGAACAGCTTTTCCTGCATATTTCAAACATTACAAAGCATGTGGGTGCTCTGCTGCCAGACCCACTTGCACAGCCACCAACAGGCAATAATCCAACCAACCTGAGGGTACTTCAGATTCCACCACTGCTTTCCAGTACTCTCAGAAATCCCTTCAGCAGAGTGAAGCTGGATTCCCTGACTACTCATTCTCACAATTAAGAAGTTCACTTCTCATACAGTTCTTTTTCCTGATATCAAAACACTCCCTGCATTGTCTCCCCTTCCATGAGCTGCCCATCCTTCCTGTTATTAAATTGATTGTACATTAGAGATGCTGTGTTTACCTCAGACACTCTCCATTAGGAGTCATCCAGCCTGTACACTAAATATTTAATTGGTGTTCTGAGATGCTCTGAATCTATGTGTTTTCTGTTTTCTTCGGGGGTTCATGGTTCACATCAGTTGGGTTGTTCTTTCCCAGCAACAAAATGTAAAGTTAACTATTTCCAACAGCTAATGCACAGGTACTGACACTGGGGAAAAAAAAAAAAAACAAAACCCCAAACCAAAACAAACAAACAAAACCCAAACAAAATAAACAAACCAAACCCAAAACAAAGCAAATTACAACCTCTTCTGAAAACAGTGACATTCTGGAAATACAACCTCTCTCTCAAACCTAAATGTAGATTCTTCTGGCAGTACAGGCTGTGTATACTTTGCACTGCACAGACTTTGTGCATGTGTGAAAACTGAGATTTTTCTTTTTTTGTCTCTTCCCCCTGTTTGAGGGAAATTCTCCAGTAGCACCACAAGGAGTGATTGTTCCACACTTTACTGTTCCATCTTTCATCTGAGACAAATCACCAACATGGTGGCCACATTCTGGTGCAGCCCAGGGTTACTGCTCAGTTCTGAAGCACTTCGCCTGACAAAAGGCTGGTGGCATTTTGACTGAAAGAGAAACAGCAAGTGGCAGAGCAAACATCTGCTGCTCTTGCTGTCAAAACCACCACACACGTGAGGAACAGGAGCAGCTTCTATGAGCACAGAGCTGGGTAAGAGCCCCTCTGTCCCTTCTCCCTGGGACTGCACCAGGCTCAGCTGGGCTCCACTCACAGAGCAAACTGCAAAATGCTGATCCAAGGCATCATAGCACTCACCACTTTTCACTGAGCAAGACCTTGCTAAACCACAGCACCTTTGCAAACTGATCTATGCGAGCAAACAATATTAAACCATTTCAAAAGATACTTTGATTTTTTAATTTTTTTTTTAACATGAAATTTCACATGCCAATATGACAAACAATCAAAGACCATTTAGCATTGGGTGCCCTGCTTTTGTTTAGTTACTGCCTCCTAGGAGCACGTTGCATTCAGAGCGAAGGGCATGTTAGCCATCCTGACTTGCACTTGAAACGAGGGAATTCTCCATGAGCAGAGCTCATCAATGCAATGCCTTACAAGGCAGGGAGACTCTGGGCTGCAGGATCAGGTTGCATAAAGCCCATCTGGCCTCTCAGAGGTGATATTTTGTGTTCTCCTCCAAGCCCTGAACTTGGATGCTCTCTGCACACTGAGTCTCCACGTTCACTCACCGCTCTGAATTAAACTCTTCTGTGGCTGTGGAAACCCAAACAAGCACCAACACCTAATTAAACACGGGCTAAACTTTTCTTTGCCTAAGACACATCTTTGAAGATTATTCCTATGTTCCAAATTCCAATCCAATTCCAAGAACTTGGCATTCTTTCTTCCACCTGGCCAAAGAAAGGCAATCCCTGTGCCTGCAGCAGGAACCTAAGCAGGGAAGAGGCCGAGTGCTCCACGTGATACACTGGAAGTGCATCAGTACCCTGCTTTGGTGCCAGCAGCACAGCAAAATAAACAGTGCAGGAACAGGGCAAGCATTTGCATGGGATTTAGTTCAGAAAAACACACAGGAACATCAATCTGCTTTTGGTATTTACTGTAATAATGTCAAAAACCTTTGTTTCAACTGAATTTTCTCTATATTATATCACCACACTAACTGTAGCATGGCTACAGATGAACATTTAGTGAACTTCTTTCTCTTTTTAATAATGTCAGTGTTTTCCAGCGCTTTCAAAATAAAGCTTGGATTACTCTGAATAAAACATGGAAATATATTTTGATTAATCAATTTGAAAAATTATTTTTTTATTTTCTTTTCAACCTTTTTCACATAAGAGCCAATGTTTTTCACAACATTATATATTTGGTGCCATACAAGCCACAGAGTTCTCTAAAAATGGTAAAAGTCTTTCTGAGTTTTAAATGTAAACCTAATACCATTATGCATTACTTTGGAGTGTCTAATACACTTTAAAAGAAAATAGTGAAAAAACCCTACTTTTTAAAAAATTTTGGCTCAGAGGTACCATAATTTTAACATACTGAATAGAATATTTAAAAGCAATTTTTTGCAGCCATTGGATTTGGTTTTCAAACCAGAAAGAACTGCATGGCAATGTTAGCAAACCATGATTGCTCTGTTCTGATGTCAACACGTGAAAAAAAAATCTAAAATTTGGATACAAATGAGTCAAGAAAAGTTTTGTTACATTTTTAACACTGATGAATATTCAAAATATTTTACTGGCTCGCCCTGTAAAATAGATACTTTGGATACAAGATTATCATAACTGAAAAAACACCCCACAATCCTGTAGTGGGCTTCACATTTCCAGCTGAGCATATGACTGGGAAGGTGCCCAGCACCCAAGACCTGCACATTTCAAGGGCTTAGGAAAAATTAGACTGTTAAGTGAATTTATTTTATTTTCCCCCTAGATTTGCAGCTGTTTGTTTGGGTTTAAAAAAAAAAAAAAAAATCTGTGTTTAAAGATGAAAGAGAATAATAAATAACTACAGTAACAGACTTTTAATGTATTTTGGACTATTATCATCAGGGCAAATATAGAAAAAATATTTTTTTTAATTTCAAATTAAATGCTAACTACAATTAGACTTTAAATACGTGTTTTAGTGGAGGCAGGAGTGTAAATGAAGTATGAGATATCCTTGACTTGGGAGCCTAGCACCTGAGCCAAAACTCAAAAAAAAGCAAACCACCTTTTCAAATGCATCTTTACAGAACATGCTGCCAGGTTTTTCCTTGGGCAAAGTGGTAATATCACATGGAAATTCCTGGGAGATTTCATTCCAAAAAATGGGAAATGCCAATTAGGGTGTAGAGAAAAAAAAAAAAAAAAAACAAAACAAGGAGAGAGCTAAATTATCAAAAGGCTGGATTTTTTTTTCTGGTGCCTACAGGTTCTAGATGCAAATGTATGTGCACTAAATTCTGTGCCTGGAATTATCTAATGTTTACAATGCCTTTATGGCAAGGAGCAAACACGTGGTTGGTTACCTGCATCACATAAAGCACCTTGCCATCATTTGATCATGAAAAATTGTGGGAATAAAGCAGGAGATTAATGCAATCCACCTTAAAATTCCCAGGCAGTGTGTTAAGCAAAAAAGGTACACCAGATATCAAGGATGGATCTGAACCATAAAGTATTTGGGGCAAAGGCAGTATCTTACTCTGTGCTTGTAAAGTGCCCGTAATTTATGGTGCTATATAAATGATTTTTAACAATGATGAAAACAGTTGTAGGAAGCAGTAGTTCAAAGAGGAAAAAAAAAAAGAAGAGGAGGAATGAGCTGATAGCATATGAAGCAATCCATAGCACGTAGGGAAAACCAACCAAAAGGTAATAAAACTATTCATTATGTGCTCTTTGGAGGGCAGCTGCTCTCAAGTAGCAAAGTGACCTTGAGATGAACATCACTTTTTTTTTTTTACTTTCAGTGTTGTACTCAAAGAGATCTTAAGAATCCAAAGGCAGAGATAACTCCTGCATGAAAGGGAAATGCTGGGAATGGAACCTGTGAGCACAGAGTGCATCTGTGTTTTTGCCCATTACCTATGGAATAACAGTCTAGGTGGCACTTGATTACATACTTGGGGTACATCTGTAGCCTCTCCTTCACATTAAGGGCTCAAATTTCTGGTATTAGTGGAGCACAGAAAATGCCTGTGATCTGATGTACTTTGGTTTTATATCTCCCTCTCCCTGTCTCAGCCACACTGCCTTTAAAGATAACAGAGGTGATCAAAGCTTCAAAATACACAACAGCACACAGATGTGGAGGGAAAAACATTCCTGAAACAAGGTCAGGTTCTCCCAGGGGTGAGAGACAACAAAGATGCTACAAATCAGTAAAGCATTTTTTACCCTTCTCGACTTCCTGCCTTATAAAATGCATCCTCCAGATACCATGCTACACAGACAGAAACACCAGCTCAGTTCTCCCATTTCTCAATCAATTTGTCCCCCAGTACCTACTGATATTGGTGATTGCCTCAGTCAAGGGGCAGGACCTTGCACACGGCCTTGTTCAACTTCATGAGGTTCACCTGGCTCCACCTTTCCAGCCTGTCCAGGCTCACACAGGGAAAAGTGTGAAACTCTGGGTAATACTTTTTTTTTTTTTCTAAACAATTTTTTTGCTGCAAGCCTTTGCGAAGAAAAGAAAAATTAGTTGACCAGAGGCATTTTTATAATTCTGTACTTCACTCATCTTCCAACACCAGGTATAGCTTCCTGCTCAAGTCCAAAACTTCAGGATGGCACAAAACTACTGTCAGCTTGATAAAACATGGATTTTGTTTGTTTGGTGTAGCTTCTTTTCACTTCTCTATCCCATTTTCTGGGGACTAAATAGAGCTGTTCTTGGGATTTTATACCAAGAAAGCCATTCCTGTTGAACACAAAGACTTGGCTTTCAGGACAAGTTGGGATTTTACTGCACAATAGAACAGAGCACAGCTACACTTCACTTATTCTTACTATTAAAAATGTCAAGACTAAGAACAAATATAGATTTGTAAAATCCTGGCCTGCTCAAGGACAAGATTTCACTCTTTATCCAACAGTGTGGTGTATGTGCATGTCAACCTCAAGCCAGTAGGACTGGATCCTTAACTGTATTTATATATGTGTATAATACAGATACATATTTGTATGTATATATTTGCAAATCAACATTTATTTATGCATTTCTGGGGATTTTTTTAAGATTCATTTATTTTTCCTTGTAATTTTTGTGCTTTGAAAAAACTTTGGCAGCTACTTAAAAAAAGCATAATGAAATGTTTCTGTAGAGTAGTAAACCTGACTGGTTTAAACAGGTGAGGTTTAGAAACATTTTACAGAAGAGAAAAGAGACCATTAACATCAATACAAGGACATGATGTCCATATTAAATTCAATATCCCTTCATTCTCTCTACTTGAAAAAATACTGGTTCAAGAAGTCAGTGTGGCTCAGTGACTATATGTCCCTTTAACATTACATTGACTGCATTGTTCACATAAATTGGTTTGCATTTTTTTCAGTTCTTACAATACTTTTAATGTCTTTCTTGTTCCCTTTAAAAATCTTGTTGCTCAGTCGGTTCTTTTACATATGAATAAATGAGAATAGAAATTTACCATGCAGAAGGACCATAGAGTGAGTTAAAAATCCAACCCAGCTACCTACAACTGAAAAGCCTTTGCTGCTTTTTCCACTTTTTTTTTCACCCAAGTGAAAAAGAAAAGCAAATAGATCAAGGCAACAGCTCTTACCCATGCAAAACCCCACAACCCTCACCCAAGCCAGAAAGAAACACCCAGGAAAAAATAAACCACAACAATCCAACACCAACCCAAACCTTAGAGAAAACCCAAATCGACCAAGAAAAAAAAAAAAAAAANAAAAAAAAAAAAAAAAAAACCAAACAAACAAACAGAAAACCCACCAAAAAAACCCCAACAAACCCAAACCCACAAACCCCTCCAAGCTGCGCTGTAAACTAGAGAGTGTTTCCTGCTTGAATTAGGTGTGACACTACAGAGCCTATGATCTTTGCTAGTCAAATTGCCTCAGCAACAGCAGAGGTTGAAATAATAAGCCAGAATAGTATAAACACTGTTAAAGCTGTGCACTCCAAGGTCTGGTTTCCAGATGATCAAAGAGAATCTACAAAAGCTGTGTGAAAAAAAGAGCTGCCTCTCAACAAACACAAACCAAGCAAGGAAACCTTTCTTCTTTTCTAGGGCAGCCTCCCTGATCACCGCAAGTATTCTGCAGCAGGAGCTGTGTGCAGCCACTGCACAAAGCCTGAACCAGGAGTTGCTGTTCTGAGAGCAAAGCTGCTCCCAGATGCTGTGTGGAGCCAGGACTGGGCATTGCCCATGCTTGTGCAAGAGGAAAAGAGCACTGGGATACTGAATTAGTGTCAGGTACTGTCTCAGCAGCCCTTAAACTGTCCAAATATATTCCTCCTATCCCTTCACAGGTTACCACTTCCTGAACCTTCTTTACACTCAGTGAACTCTCCCCTGCCCCTGGCTGTCTGTGTACAGATAGGAGTTTAATCACACGTTGAGTGGCTGCTGAATTCCCCACAGAGTGCTGCAGCTCTCAATGGAACCTGTCACCCTAACGGGATGGGTGCTTAGTGCAAACATTGCCTCAGCCTCACCAAAATTTCCTGTAATCCTTCAAGTTCAGCAGTAATGAAGCACCATACAGAGAAAACACTTGACTGTGCAAAATTCAAAGTTGAATTAAAAAGAAAGTGGCACTTGAACAGTAGAAAAGCCTCTTCCTGCTGTTCTCAGAGAGAGATGCCAAAACAACACCGGGACAGGAATGGAAAGTATTCTGAATAGCATTCCATCAAGAGCAGGGTCAGGACAATACCTAAAGACCTCTTAAAAATCCTGAAAACAAACCTGAAGTGAGTGGCACCACTATTGAACAAAGTGCTGCAAACTCTTTATTCTCTTGGTCCAAGGGCCCCATTAGCAGCCAGCATTTGAAGAGAACAGAATCCTTGTGGGGAGAGGCCATGAAACATGAACCTCAACAGTTTTCATTACCTTGCCACTGGTTTTAGTCACAATAATATTAAACAACAAGTTGGAGGCCAGCATTATAAGTTACTATCCTTGGGAAGGCTCCTAAAATTTAGCAGACCTGCCAAGCAGGACTGCAATTGAATTTTGCATTTCTCTAGTTGCCTTTTTTTTTTTTTTTTTGGCACACATTTATTTCAAGCTAAGTTAAAACTGAAATGAAATCACATCCCTACAATTAACCCTTCTCCCCAGTCTTTTTAAGATCTCATTCCCAAGATTTTTTCTTTTTTTTTTTTTTTTCTGAGCTGTGATGTCAATTATTCTTTATGGAACTACTGGGAATATAGCAGGTGAGACAGTGATTGCAAGTGCTCCAATTTCATTCCATGGCAATGTGAAATACAGATCAGGAACCAAAAATGCACCTTCTTATTGATCTCACCTACCTGTACCTCCACACTACACCCACACACGGGTGATGACACACACAGCTCACTGCAAGGAACTAAAGCAGGATCACTTTAAGCCACTTGTCTGGCACATCAAATGCAGCACATGTGAAATCCTAAGGAAATGATGAGTAGTAAACACACTGGATTGATCCAGTTTTAGAAGTTATCTTAGCTTTTCCCCTTGTAACCCTTTTTCCTTGGAGGGACATATAATACTTGGTAGCTCCAGATTACTCTTCCAGGCAAGACACACACGCTGTTTTCAAATGCAGACCAAGGGATTTTCAGAGGAAAGGCAAAAAGTGACATTTTTATTACTGGCCAGAACCAGCTGCCCTGTTTTGCAGAAATGCTGTGAATTACTGTGGTGCTCTCTGGTAGCAAGACATCAGTGACTCACAAAACAAGTTCATACCCATTTCTTTGCTTCCTGTCCAGTGAGGGAAGAGGTGGGTTGAGAGCAGAGGTTTTTGGCCATCCACCAAGTACTTTCTGCCCTGCTATCACCCTGAGTAATTCCAGAAAACCCCGGAGAATAACATCTACTTAACAAATCACTTCCACTCCGATTCTCTCTCTAGTTGTTTGTTTGTTTTTGCCCAGCTCAAACTGATTGAAAAATTAGAGTCTGTCACTGAATCATAATTTACCTCCTCAGTGCATCAGAGGAACGCTGTACACAAAAATGTCAATAGATTATTCTTATATCACTGGAGGAAGCCAATGCCACAACACTGAGCTTCAAAAATTTTCTTCAAAAAAGTTGGCAAAAACCCTCATCAACACAGCTGGGCACATTAGAAACCTGATGAGTTAATGCACTGGATAAAGACACAAATAAAGCTAAATACTGCAGGATGAGTGTTGCTTAAAATTTATGCTGGGCATCAATGAATTTGCCTTTGTTTTCTCTATACCTGGCGTAACTTAGATACATTTTTGGCTGCATGTTGCACTTTATTTCATTTACCATATTGGAGACAAGACAAATAGAACAATATCGAATGCGAAACTTCTGTCTCCTTGAAGATTAGAGCACTATAAAAATACAAAAGTTGATATTAAATACAAGATGATGGTAAGAGCCTGCCCTGCCAGTATTTCAGACCAGAGAAGGAACTCTGCATATAATGCATCTTGATAATAAGCACATGTGAAAGAAGCTGTTAATTAGAGCAACAACTGGGTCACTTAAAATTTCAGCTCAAGGAAGCTAATCACACCATTTACCATTAGACCTCATTGGTATTCACAGGAACATTTATAAAGCTTCCTAACATTAGAGTTTAAAATTGCTCTCTGCCCACCTTGGAGAGCTCATCTGGTGTTGCTGCATCAGGACCAAAAGCATCAGCTCATACAGCACAACTCAGGCCAGTACAGACACGGGAGCTCATTTTAAACAGTTACACTGAATTAATCATGCAAAATAATGAATTAGGAGCTGAAGGCTGGGTAAAGCTCAGTAAGCTTGAAGTTAGCCTGTACATTTAAGACATGTCCTTAGGCTATGATGAAAAAATAACATCCCAGGTTCAAGTCAGACCAGCACGGAATGTTCAGAGGGAGCAGCAGACAGACTTCTGAGGCTGCTACTGTCCTTCTTTATAGCTTTAAGTACTCCAGCTAATTTCTGCTTAGGGCTTGTATCCCAATTTTCTTCACAGCCTTAAATAACCTGGGCACAATTTCAAATTGAAGTCTGTTTTTCAGACTGAAATATAAGCAGAAAAGTGCTTTTAAATTATTTTGAGCAAGCTGTGAGTTCTGTGTCTTTACAGACGTCTAATGCATCAGAATGCCAACGACACACAACAACTCCTGAGCAGCAAGGGGAGGCAGGAGAGAGTCAGAGGAGAGGGTGTGACTGTCCAGAAAGAGATTTATAAACCAGGACTGGCTAACAAAAAACACAATGAAGGGGAGTAAAGAGTCTCATTATTTTCTTTAAGGGAAATACTGATGAAGCACAGTATGTGGAGGGAGGTGGGGAGAGAGACACTGATGAGGCAATTTGCCTTTAAAAACACACTGTCTTTTGTAGTACAACTTAAGTGACACCAGATTAGAAAGCAAAAAGACATTAACAAACATGAAAATAATTAATATTCAAGGCAGCACGTTGTAGTGAAAACCACTGCCAAGAGGAAGTAAAACTTGAAAAATGGCATTGAGGCTTTATTTTTTTAAAAACCAAATGGAAATTTACCAAAGTTAAGTTAAATCATGCCTCCAAATGGAATAAAAAAGCCCCAACCAGCCTTGCTAGAGGTAAAATTCCCATAGTGTTCTGTATGATTTCTCATTTAAATAATTCAGGTAAAGACATTAATGTCTAGCTGGGGACTGTACCAGGTTGGCAGGGCAAAAAAGTTACACACTTGTGGTTGTTGTGAAGTCCAAATATTGAGTAGAAAAGGGCTAAAATACACAGGCTTCCTTAATTATTGAGCTTTTCATTCATTGTAAATATAATGTATAATGGCCAGAGGACTGAATATGGATGAGTTTCATTACTCTAAATGCTTTATTCCAGAACAGCGACACTCTGCTTTGCATTTAGAATTTACAGTGAAACAGATAAGAGGTGGGAAATGCCTGAATATATGATATTAGTCAGACTTGGATATTTCTTTCTATAGCCACACAATGACTAATTATTAACTTACACTATTATGCTTTTAACAAGCCTTTCTTTTGAAACTTTTTTATGATGCTTAGACTAAGGAATTACCAGGGAATCAAAAAAGGAGAGTGGCAGACATTTTCATCTTACACTTAGTAAGGAAGTGGGAGATAGTATATATTTTTGGTTGTATTAGTAGATGATCTAACCATAATCTGGTCTTAAATTGGTTTAACAAAAAACCATTATGTTGGCATTTTGTTGCTTTAATCCTGTTTCCTTGTTCTATTTCCATTCTTTCAGCTAGGATGAAGCACTATTTCTTTTTGTAAGGAGAGTGCCTGACATCCCAGTATTCATGGCAGGTCACACCCCAAAAGAAAATATTGCAGCCCTGCAGAACCTAATTGAGCCAATGAAACATTTCTTTAACAGCACTGCTCAGTTAGGGAGCCAACCTAAAAGTGCCAGAAAGGTCAAGTTACACCCTCATAGCATTCAAAGTGCAACAGGTCCACACAGGATGTTTAAATTTCAGCGTGACTTTTGACAGAGCAGATGAGCTGTGAAAGCCACAGGAGATCACTGCTAAAGGGACAGAGCTTACTGGAAACCACGTTTTGTGGCTCCTGTGTACAGAACAGGAACATCAGAGGAGCTGTGGAAGCAGATGTGCCTACATTTAGAAGGTTACAAACGTGGTTTTGTCTTTAGATGTCAACATTTTGCTCTGACACAGAGGCATCCTAAGCACTGAGCTCATTGTTGAACATAAATGTGTAAAACTGGAACAGAAAAATACATGAAAGTTTCACTGCACCACGCTTTATCCACTGCTTTGAAAAAGCACACAGATTCACTTGAAGAAAGAGCTGATGGCCTCCTTGCATTATATTTCAAAACAATGTTTTCCTTCATTCCAGGAAAACAATAAAAACAATAAAAAGAAATGAAAACTTTCTTTGTTCTTCAAGGCACTGCTACCTCTTGAAAAGCTTGTCCTTCAGGTACTATTGCAATATTTTAGCTTTGACAGCTGCTCTGTTGAGACATGACTACTGATAAAACAAAGCTTTGTCACTCCAGCTCCAGTACAAGGCAATGCAGTCACATGTCAGCAGGAAAAGAATTGAGGACAGTGTGTGATGCATTGTTCTTGCATAACTTGTTTACCAAAAATCCCATTACAAGTGTGGTGAGGACCAGCTGAAGCATCTAGATATGTTGATGAAGTTAATCTAACAAATGTCTGGATGGACAAGAACACTGCTCAATGCACTTTAAGACAAGTATATTCTTTATACTTGCACGTCATGCAGGCACTGCTGATGCTTAGCAAACAGCAAACAAATAAAAAATGCTGCTTGTTCTATTTCCAACAATATTTTTGTTTGTATAGAAACTTACCCTTCCTTCAGGCCTGCCTCTCCCTCTCTACTTGCACGTGGGATTTGGAGTGAATACTCAGCATGTGGTATCAATGGTAGGTCTATTAAGCAACACCCAGATGACCAAAAAACTTTTGGTTGCTTGGGTTTTCTTGGGTTTGCTTTTTTCTTTTATAGTTAATGAAGGCTCTGATATTTTCCCAAACAAATACTAGAATCAGTCAAGAAATATTGTGATGGAAAAACATCTTCAGAGATCGGTAGCATTTAAAGGGAGCAGAGACTAAAAGCTGTTTAACACAGTCACTCTAACACAGGAAAGGGGGAAAACAGCAGACAGGTCAGCAGCCTGGGCTCAGGAACTCCATCTCCTTTGCCAGTTGCACACAACCAATACACACTAAAATCACCAGCTCCCTCACAGCCCTGGCGCTGCTTCCTCTCTGACAGCACACAGACTATGAAAATCCAGGGGAGAATCTCTTCTTGTTCAAAACAATCTCAGAGTGGAGAAGTTCTGGGAAGCACAGTGACCTTTGGAACTGCTAAAGCTGCACGTGGTGCACGGGAAGAGCTGAGTGTCACGGGTCCCAGGAAGAGGCATTTGCTGCCAAAAGAAAAACCTGTCTCTACCGTAGCTCTTTGATACTGAGAGATGTACAATATTTACCAGCAATCAACAAATGAACTAAAGATGTTCCTCTTAAATTAAGTAATCCATCTGTCAAATGACACAAACTAGATTCTGCTTATGTTTTAAAGAAACAGAACATTTTGCATATCATTGCACTTACCCTTAGCTGTTCTCTTTCACAACTCATCTGGTGTTTTGAATTCTACAAGGAGGGAAAAAAGAAAGAAAAAAAAGGGAAAATAACTTTGAAAGCATAACATTCTTGCCACAACAAAGCTGCTAAGTCTACCTGTCTTACACATATAAATGTTGGAAATGAAGCCATTTATCTAAACACAATCCTGTCCTGTGCATCCAGACAGAATCATTGCCGCAAAAATTTTTTTTTTCCACCTATATTTTCAGTTTACCAAGGTCAAAACAAAATTAACACCAGAACCCACAACAAATTTAAAGTAGAAAATAAGCTTCTTTAGCTTTTAAATGCCTCATTGGCAGTCCAGTTCAGGAAGAAGCTTTCCTCCTTTTGTGTTCTATCATGAGCTGGGTGTATTTGTGACTATCCCACTGCTTCTATACCATGATACATTTCACAGCACAGCTCAGGAATAAAGATACAGAAGCTTCAAACAAGTGACAAAACACATTCCTATGAAAACTTCCAGTCTTAATCTGGTGTAAAAGTCACTCTGAAGATGATTTGATTCCACAGCATATTTTTTTTTTCCATACTGCTGTGTTTCTGCTCTGCCAGATTTATAAGGAACACCGTTCAGAGAGTGAGAGCTGCTGGCTGGGCAGGACCTCAGTCCCTGGGGACAGCAGACACAGGGCAGTGGCAGTGTCAGCACAACCTGGGACGTCCCAGCTCTGCCAGAAGGAAGAGGCTCCTCCAGGAAGAGCTCTGGAAACAAGAGAAGCCCTGAAATGCCCAGTTCCCAGTCTGCTTTTCAGCTCCCAGTCTGCTTTCCAGCTCCCTGATGTCTAATTCAGGCTCCAGGACCTCTGGAACCAAACTTTGAAAGCTTTGCTCAGGAAGGCACTCGGGTGTCAGTTTGTTTGTACGGAGAGAGGGTTTTTGTGTCTGGTTGGGTTTTATTTTGTTTTTGTTTTTTAATAATTTTAGAATAATTTTAGAATCATTAGGGAGCATAATTAGCCTTGAAAGTGTAATCACTGTCAGTTCTGTCATTAGTGTAGATGGCAAACAATCCATAAAACATGAAATTGGATGTAGTGTTTCTGAGGATATCTTCAAAGGTTCAGAATACATTTATCACTACTTCATACCACCAAGCAATACCCATTTGTACAAGATATTTTTACTCTGTAGTGAAGATGAAAATGAAGCTTCTCAGTCAAAGTTAGGTTATGACAAACAAAATAAAACTGCCTGTATTTCTTCACAGAGGGAGCCCTAAAAAGTACATAACAGGCTTAGCATTCTACTTGTATAGCAGAAGTTTTACAGCAGAGCCCCTGAATGAAAATATAAACCCAACAGAAGCAAATGCTCTTTGAAGTTCCTAGGAGGGAACAAAAAGTAAAGGAATTCAGCACAAGTCTAATTACAATTCCCCTAAGGAGTCTAATCAAGTACAGCTGAAGCGACTGTCACTTGCAGACTAATGATTCCCCTTTCCAAAGTTCATGACTTTACACCATTTATGAGTCACTTTAAGGTTATATTAGCCTGCCTTGTAAGTGTGCCTGCATAAGTCTCAAGAGTTAATTTCAGATCTGAATTCCACATGAATGTCTTCACCTCGACTAAAAATAAATATAATAGAATATTTCAGTTGGAAGGGACCTTCAGCGATCACCTAGGCCAAGGTAGAAGCGAGTATGGGTTGTTTGGTTCAGGGTCTTTTTTTATTATTTAGGTTTTCCGTGTAAGCCCCCACACTAGAGTTTTTAACTTCTGGTCATGGGATGGAGGGGGGAGTTTTGGAATGCAAGAAAGGTGAATTTTTTTAAGATAACAAGCAAAAAATTGTATCAAAGACTTGTAGAATGGAGCAAGGGCTGTAGTTATTGATTAATAAAGCAGATAGTTCTTTCTGCGTTTAGTTAGTAGCTGCCTGCTACTGTAATTTGAAACATAAAATACCTAACATCTCAGACACCAGAAAAATTGTATTTAAGATGGAAAAGAAGTGTTTATGAACAGTGGGAAAATACAATAGAGAGGCAAAGACTGAATAAAAGGAATGTATCTAAACATCTAGCTGCTCCTCCATCTCTGGCAGTGAAAGCAACATAAGAAAAAGATCAATTTACTTAAAAACAAACAGCTTTCATATGAATGTGAGAACAGTATTATAAAGTATTTTCTGATTCAACCAGCTCCATGACACTGTTTACTCTGCAAGGAAAAGAACAATGGGGCAGCGTGCAGGACACACCAGTGGTGGCAATTCCCTCAGTTCAAAGTTCAGCAAATGGTTGATTCCAAAGTGTGTTTTAGCTACAACAACAAAATCCATTTCAGAGCTGCCTTCCCTCAGAATGAACATCCACCTAGACAGCTCCCTCATCACCCTTCATACTAGGAGCTTTCCAGAAAAATGCAGCAAGGCTTAGTGATAAAGCATTATTAGGATGAAATTAAAAGGAAAAAAAAAAAATAAACAAACCAAACTTACCTTAATGAAAAAAAAGTACTTTCCATAGTTTAAACACAGATGCCATCTGCCTGCTTGGCCCTCTGTTTGTCAGTTCAAGTTTATTCAAATACATCTGGGAAAGGCTCATTTGGACACAAGCAGCTCTCTCTGTGTTTCACCAGTGCCAAATTTGCTCTCTCATTTAGCCTTTTTTGCTATCTGTGCCAGTTTAAGGGAAACATCCTGGCAGTACTGAGCACTTAAGGGAAAACATAAATAATGCATTTACAATATGTAAACCTGTACAGATAAATGAGAAAAACTGAAAGCCATAACATATTTAATTAATGATCAAGAGACCCTAGAAGCAAACCTTGTGCATGCCCTGCAATTTTAAATACATTACTTCCCAATCCTAAATTTACTCTGTGATGGCTCTGGATTGAACCATATGCAATTAACTATTTATTTATTTTAGTTTAAGACTGGTCACTATGTTGAGTGTCATTGTGTCAAGCTCTCACATACTATGAGTTTAGTGGAATAATGCCTAAAAGATTCATTCCCTTTAAAGGATTTCATCAAGGAAAAGAAGAATGAATGAACTACAGACTTCTTTAGAGGACAGCAGTCTTAGAAGACACTTGTGCTGTCAGGCTCCATCATTTTAAACCCAAAAAAGACCCTTTGGAAATACTGTGCAATCTGCTGATGTCAGTCCCCAGTGGGTTAAAGACTAGAATGGGGAAGTCTGCTTTGTTTTCTTTAAGTAACAGTAACAGGTGGGAGACTGAGTATCTGTTAAATGTATTTATCAGTTATCCACTCTTCATAAGGACACACAAGCCCTGGCTCTGAGGAAACTGGAACCAAACAGAAAATGGGATCCATCTCTGCATGAATGGACAGACTGAGAGAGCAACAGCTTTACTCCAGATGTTTAGGAATACCAACAGTCCACATGGAAAGTGTTTGGTTTTTTTTTTTTGCTGTCAAGTTTGTTAAGTGTCATTTTAAATAAAAGGGCTTAGGTGATTGGGAAAAGAGAACAATAGTATAGTAATAAGGTTACTTATAGAAAATGTCTGCTAAAATGTAAAATAATATTTTGGTTGCAGTACAACATTCCCAAGTATTGGGTTTACATTTTCAAATTCAAAATGTTTTCAGGACTGACGTTATTCAAAATAACAGGGAGCACAGTGTTTGAAAAATAACAGGTCTAATGTCTTTTATCTTCTAGATATTTTGCCATACCTAAACATGTGCATTAAATGAAAGGCCCCCTGATATTGCTGCCTTTTTTTTTTCCACCTCAAAAAGGACAGTGCAAATATGATTACCAGAATTTCACCAATATGCCTGGTTTTATTATCACAGTCAGTATCTACACAGGAACTGTGGAGCTTGAGAGCCAGGTGAGAAAGCCTTGGCACTGAGCAGTCACAGTGCCTTTACCAGGACCTACCTCCCAGCTGGTGAGTGTTCATCATCCAATTGAGAAATTGTATTTCTCCTCAGAAATACAATTCTTTACACAGATTAAACAGCTGCAATCAAACCACAGATTATTCTTTCACACTTGTAGCAGTTGTGTTTCACCAGACACTTTGAGAAAGTCCACACCATTTCATACTGTCTGCAAAACCCATCTGGCAGTGCTTTCCCTCATTAGAAACTCATCTGACTGTAAAAGTCTTCTGTCAAACATCAAATGCTTGGGTTTCTTGCTTGCCACGTTACACAAGAAGGCTGTGCAACACAAGGACACACACCACACACTGCTGTATTTCCTTTGGAAACAGTCACTTCCCCAGCATCTTTTTATTACTTATTAGTGTTCATTATCTCATTGCCCCACAGAATTCAGAAGAAATGATACTCCAAGTTATTTAATATGTGGAGGGAGTGTGAGCTTGTACATAAATGTATAAATAATATTGTGTATTAATCTAAAACTGCTTCTCAGTACTACGTGTGAAACCCCAAGACACGAACAAAGAAAGAACATCCCTCCCAGGAGCTCACAATGCCATGAAGTAGAGCCCAAGGTGCCCAAACACAAAGGACTCATTAAAAACACCAGTAATTGCATAAACATACAGGATGAATTGAACTGGAAATGGGGGTTTCAGAGCCTTTGGTAGTCACTTACAGCAGCACCTAGAACCTTTCAAACAGAACATCAGTAGTTCTTCCTCAAGGACTAACTGGGATCGTCCTTTTCCTCTACAAGTTGCCTAAATTTTCATGGGCATGTCTCCTGAAAGCCCCCAAATGCTGGGCAAAGTCCAACGAGGTGAACACGTGCTGAAAACCCAAAGACTCTGCATTCCACTGTGTTTCTAACACAAAGGGGCACAGAACATATATGCCCATGCATATGCAAATCCTCTGCAGAATGGAGAGCTTCGGGTTTCTCTTGGCTAGGTGCGTGTGTTTGCATGCACAGAATTTTAATTTCCTGGGCTTTTATTACCACCATCAGTTACCAGCAGTGGCTGGAGGGACTGATTTATTCTCCAACGCCCTTGGCTGGGTACTGTATATCGACTGGTGCTGCTGTCATAAATATATTTGGGTGAAGAACTGTCTCCAATTCCATGGGTAATATGAAGCAGAGTTAAGGTTTCAAGTGCCACATACAAGTGGGTTTATTTCTACTGGAAGAAACAGGCAATTATTATGGCCCATTGAGCTCAGATTAAGCATTTCCATCAAAAAAAGAAAAAGAGCCTAGTGCTACAATCCTTGTAAAGATGTAAATGCAAATGGGGACCATCTCATCATCCATAAAAAATAATCTCGAGTTTTATAGGCTTTTCTCCCTCTCCTTTTCTTTTTGCTCTCAAATTAGCAACCTATTCCAAACAGGATCATTTTACTGAGACAAGGAAAAGTAGAAAATCTCCAAAAATAAAAGAGAAACCCTTTTAAAGATTTTTTTGTTATATTAAATTAAAACAGTTTTCAGGCAATTATTTCCTTTTGCAAAAATGGCTCCTTTAACCAACTGAGACACCTTAAAGTCCAATTTTCACCTTTTCTTAGCTTCAGGATAAGATGTTTCTTCATCAAGATTTTCTATGTTGCTTCAACAACACTGTTACCTGGAAAAACACAGGGGTTTGGAGGTTTTCTTGTTTTGGGCTTTTTTTCCCCTTTAATTTTCAATTTCTTTGTTTTTTAACAGCCTTAGCAGTATGCCCAAAGCATGCTGCAGGTCACAGAGACAGATATGTGACCAAATTTGCCTCTGGCTCCCTGAGTGTATATTCAAGGGAACTTGTGGTGCTGCAGCACAGCCTGGAAGTTGTTCCTTTTCCAACATCCCTGTGCGTAAAATCCCTGCAGGATGGCACAGCAGCAGCCAGCACTGCAGCTTTCCCCATGCCCATATCCTGTGACACAGTTTTTGGAGACACAGTTTGGGAGCTGTGTGCCTTTGCCATGACCTTGTGAACAGCACAGTGCAGACAAGGACAGTGCTGGGTTTCATTTGGATCCATGCCCTGTGGCCAACCCTTGGACATTAAGGCTCTGGAAATTACCTTACAGAGGACTTTAATATAAATTAGGAACACGACCTTGAAGAAAAAATCTTTGGCAAGTACCATCCCAGATAAACACTTGTGTGGGGAAGCCTCAAGATATAATTCTGGATGTATGCTCTGCGTGGAGCAATCCCATGAGAAACTTGATCTATAGTTAGGATTCAAACATAAACTCCTTTTATACATAAAGGACTAGCCATAATGCATTTTATTTAATTTCCCTGCATAGGACAGAAAATATTACAAGGAATAATCTGAAGGCAAAGGCAATGCACTACAAAAAATAAATGGGTGCTATGAAAAATGTAATTAAAAATACTGTGATGTTAAAACAAGCAAGCAGTATAGAATTAAAGCACATTATCTTACAATGTAAACAGGCCCAAACCAAGCCTGGCATATTACATGTATTACCCTGTCCAGTGCAGCACAAATAATTCTCGTTTCATAAGCATATTATTATTACAAGAATTTACTCTTGTAAAATCTTGTACCTTTGGGGAAAGGAGTTTTAAGTTTCTTTCCTTAAAGTCTCTATGCGGGAAAAAAAAATAAAATTGCAGATAATGACATGAATACCGATTAGGTGATAAATTCCAAAGCTAATGTAAATATAGAATGAAGAAATTGGAGATACTAATTAGTATCTGAATATCAGGTACTGCTAAATTTTGAGGGTCTGTGTTACCCAAATGAGGCAATAAATCTAATGTGCTGCATAATAGGTTTTTTGAAGTAAAGATCATGGACAGAGATGACAACTAAAAACTGTAGGCCAAGAATATTTAGTAAAATTAAAACAGGGTTTAAGTAAAAACACTGCTTTACATTTTTTTCCCTAGAAAATTACTACTAGCCTGTTAAGGTGACAGCTATTCCAGCTGCAGGTAACAACTTAGAAAGACGCTTTGAGGCAGAGGAGAGAACAGCAGCCTGACAATGAGGATATCACTGGAGACAGGGATGGATTTCCAGACAATTACCAAAGCCAGTTATGTTACAAACTGCTCCTATAGACACGGCCTGTGTGCTATCAGCAAACATCTGCAGGCCTCCTTGCTGCGCTTGTGAGCTGATAAAAGTAAGTCAAGTTCATTCAGCCACCGATGCTTGACAAATTACAAAAAACCCAAAACACAGCTTTTATCTGGCAGATCCACATTATTGGCTGGAGAGGTCATTACAGGAGGAACTGGTCTAAGAAACCAGATATTGCCAGGTCAGCAAGAAGCCAATGAACTGACAGACATCCAGACTTTCATTTGTCCCCTTCCTCAGAGTTGCCCTTTTTCCAATTAAAACGTCAATCTTCAGAATGTCATAAAGAGAAAGGCTCTGCGTGTGTATAGGTGTATTTATAGATGTAAAATAGTTTACTTTATATGAAATGATCCAAAGCATACTAAATGGTTGCTCTGCAGTATTGACCTCATAGATCAATCATCAGTAAATTCATCTGCAATATTTATTTTATTCATCTGCAGATAAAAAAAGGGAAACCTTAGAATGTTTAATATTGTTAAGTACTCATATTCTAGGATTGTTTTTAAACTGATTGATAATTAATAGCATCCTATTATAGAGTAATTTAGTTGGTTAATCAAGCTATTGATTATTTTTCCTTTGGTTTGGGTTTTGTTTCTTTATAGACACAGACAAGTACTTTATATACATATTCTTGTCAGTAAAATCTGAATGCAAAAAAGAGGTGAAGACCATGAAGTGCATTAAAATGACAGTCTGTTTTCATGTCTCACTCTACCCAAAACTTGACATTTTGGTAGATAACTTCATTACTTATGAAACATATACACGCTGTTTATCTTTAGCTCTCTGGAGAGAATTTCAAGGATGTGAATACAAGATGAAAATTGGTCATTAGTATCCACACACATTTTCAATAGGATGATAGGGGTAATTCAGGCATTAATGACATGTAGATACCTTGCTGTGTTGCACAGGAAATGCAATGCTAGCTTCTGTGCTTGCACACACCAATCACAAATGCAAACACAACCCTTTGCCACACTAATCAGGGTTCTTTTGCTATGAGTCTTTTGAGAGAAGCAGGGGTTGCCTTTGCTGCACTAATTTATCAACTTCTGGACTCCGCAGGTGAGATTATTTCCCAAAGACACAGCGAAGACATGTAGGAATTATGCTGTCAGGCAGTTTTGAGAGAGAACTTCACACCCCATGTGTGATGCTCAGTAAATACACCCAAAATCAGGAGTGTGTTTTCTTTGATTTTTAATCAGTTAATGAGTTAGTCCCAGTGGGAAAATCACATCTGTCCCCCCTGCCCTGGGGCTGTTCTTACCCTCACAGCAGGAGTCAGACCTGGCTCTGCATCAGGGCTCACTCTCCCTCTCCATCACACCACTCCTCTGGCCATTTCTGTGTGTGCAGGAAGCTTGGATCAGCAGAAAGAGCAGGCAGGAATTTAATGAGCTCTTGGACCAAACCTGCCATAAGGAACTTTTTACATAGTTTTTTACAACTCGGATAATGTTTCTCAGTGGAACTGTAGGTTGTACAAGCAGGCAGAATGCTTGGCTCTCAGAGCCACAAACCAATCACTTTGGAAAGCTGTTGGTACTCACTCTTACCCCCATGTAAAAAATCCTGTTTTGCTTCTGATTTGTACTGTAAATCTTACTTCCCAAAGGCAATACTTTGCCCTTGCTTACAGCAACAGAACTGCAGAGGAACACTACTGAAATGAGCAGCTTAGATTTTGTGATTTAAAGAAGAGTAAAAGTCTTCTGGCAGTCATCTGAAGAATAAATCCTGTTCCTTGCATTTACAAAATTGCTCATAGATTCAGCTGTGTCTCAGAGCACTCCAGAGATGTGGCAAGACAGAGCAAATGCTTCTGGTGCTTACACCCAAGGATCATTGTGTAATGACTTGCAAGAACTTTCCAGGTTCACAGTATCAGTAAGAAATCACAGATTTCATTCTGGACTAGAAAACCTTTAAGGATCCCTTACCACCCAGTGTATTCTATGTCTCTAAATAAGCAATGCAAGCAAAATCAGTAAAGCACAGACCATGCAGTGTGAGCCGTCAAACCCATGGATGCAATTTCTCCTGTCCAGCAGTGCTGCACCAGGGCCGAGTGTGACCACAGGTGAGTGAGCCTGTCCCTGACTGTGTCCCTCCCACATGAGAGCTGCACAGGTATGGTTTACACCTTCTTTGCTTTTATCCACACACAGAGCTGAAGTAACTCTGCATAACCTTGCTCAGCTCAGGACCTGCACCCTTGAAGAAACTGTTTTCTGAATAGTCAAAATTCTTGTCCTTCCTGGGGAGATGTGCCTTTCAGACCGTGGCAGGGTTTAACTGACCTCCCCACTCGCCCGTGGCTACCAAGTGAAAAAAACTCGTGACAAAGCCAAAGTTTCTTGAAGTCTGCAGCACTTTCCACTGACAGGAAAGTGTTTTATTCTGCACCACAGCCAATAACTACGCAGGGAAGAAAGGGCAGAGTACCTTAATCTCCTCTCCTAAACAGCTTAACTAACTAGAGAAGATGCAGTGCCTCGCATTCAGTAACTACTCGGTGCTTTGACTTGTTCCAGGAACGCATTACAGAGACTGTCAATAAACTTTAATTAGCAATATATTTTTAGTGGCAGTGCTACAGCTTGCTGCAATGAAACATTTCTCCCAAGAATTTCTAAAGCTTTCCTAAAAGAAACCTTGACACTTAATAATGAAAGACATTTAGAGATTGTCATATAACAGCATCCATTAGGGCACTGTATTCTTCTCACTCAGAAGTGGTAAGGTTACCTTGAACAAGTAAGTCTCATTTCAAGTATTCTTTGCTTTTCTGTTAGGAAAATGAACAATCATTGGCAAAAATCAGGTTCAGCTGACAAAGTTAAACACTTTCTCTCACCTTTTAATGAGACCACAGCAATGGCCTTACCGTCTTAAAAATAGCAAAGTAGAGGGAAACATTTAAAACTTGTGTATGTGCATGCACCTGCATGCACAGCCAGGCTCACTTTGCAAACGAAATGTCATGGTCTTCAATGACCTCCACGATAACAAGCTTGAAATTGGAGCTTCAAAACTGTATTGTGTCTACATCTTTTGGAATAAATGCAGTGGCACATTGCATGCCATCTTCATGCATGAAAGTGCTGCTCTCAACACCTCTAAAAAACTTTTTGATGAGCTGTGACGAGGTGAGGTAAACTGTGACCTGAAACCCTGTCCCTTGAGAAGGCAGGTAGAGATCTTTTACTGTATAAACATGAAAGATCTAAATATCATCTCTTTCTGCAATAAATACAACCTCTTTTCTTCTTCACATAACTGTATATATCTTCACTTTTCTGCCACACCTGAGCCCAGACTGAAAGTCATGAAGGACAAAGAATTCCATGTACAAGTTTTCTCACATTCCTCTATAGCTCTAGATACAATGGAGATGAAGAAGGGGAGAGAGAAGCATCTCTTCTACCTCCATGTGTGTCTGTGTTTCCATCACAGGAGGGTATAAACCAAACCCCAATATTAACGACTCATTTCAACATCACATAGCAATATACAGGATCAATGTAATAACTGCACACACCATTCCAAAGGAACATTTCACCTTCCTTTGCATGCAGGTAACACTCCCTGTGTGGTGTGTTCAATGCACCACAGCTGCAGCCTCCAGCAAGGTGTAATTTACTCACTGTTTTGCATTCATTTCACTCCTGTTTGTAACAACCCTTTGCTGCTTTTACTCTCAAATCTCTAGAAGTTCCTACACTAAACTTTGCAACGAAATAAATGTGCAATGCTACAGAAAGCATTTCCACCTGCAAATTATTTCTTTTTGTCCTCCCTTTTCCTCACAGAAATGTTTTGTTAACATCCATGAAGAAGCAAAGCAAAGCCAAGGCCCTGAGGTGAGTCCCACGCTTGCAGGAGTGTGCACATCACCTGAGAGCTGCTGGCTCAGGCTGCTCAGACTGAAACCCACCCCCTGTTTGGCCAGCTTGCTACAACCCCAAACAGCTCCTCCCACTCCAACAGGAGCAAGCAAGTACCAGAGAAATAGTTTGGAGCTCCTCAAAGCTCAGATGTAGGTGGCCCTCAGGGAGAACTGAGAACAGGAGAATTGCAAAGAGCAGGACCAGTGCTGCGATGCTCTGTGTGGTTGTTCAGATTAATCACCATCTGGTTCAGTGGACCCAAGAACCAAACAAACTCATTATTTTTAAGCTAGGGAGCCTTCAGGTGTGCCACATTTTGAGCCTGGGATTAGTTTATGAGATAAAACGATTTTTAGTGCTATGATGCAGAAGCCATTCTAGTTTGCTAACTACCTGAAACACTGAGATCAATTTTGAGAGTAAAACATCAATTACCTCACTTACTGAGACAGGATAAGCAGCAATTAAAAAGGGTAGGCAATGCTACTCTGCATGAGGTTACTTGTCAGGTTTTTCAGTATATCACAGCAATTGTTTTGATTTCTAATTGTGTCTAGAGACTGGAATTCAGGCCTTTTACACCACAGTATGCTTATTCTGAGACAGGGGTGTCTCATTACCTAGATAAAAATCCCTGATGTGTCTCAAACAGGCACACACAATTACAAACAACAATTAATTTTCATTGTGAAAAGATTCTTTTGCTTAAAAATGATGACCTGGGTTCAGCTATACTGTAACACCCATTCTAGACAAATAAGTCTAAACTATGGCATGCCTGGTATTTAACACCCATAACAAAGAAATAAATCCTGCAGGAACTCAGCACCCCTAGAGAAAACACAGCCTTTGTTCTCCATCTGCTGCATGGCATGAAGGTCTCTGAACCTGGAAAGTTTAGGAAGGCCATGGGATCATCCTGAAAGCGTGGAAACAACAAGCAGGTGTCCAGAACAGGAGGGAAGGAGCTGCTGTTTCCTAACACCAAGCAGCACTGACAAACTGGCCGCAGGTCATGAGCAGCAAGGGCTTCCCAGAGGTCCAGAGACAGCAAAATCTTATTTAAGTGACCAAACAGGCAGCTTAAAAGGTATCCTTACAGACCTAGAGCTGGTTACAAACCCTCTGACAGAGACACTTGTTAATCAGATTTGCCAGATCAACAACAACGGGAAGTTCTGCAGGGACTGTTCTGCTCAGCAATGCCCCAATAGTTTCTGTAAACTCATTCCCCTCTCCTTCAGCTGCTGAGATGCTGCTGTGCTGGGTTTTTTTTGGGGAGCTGGACCTTGCAAGCAGCCCAGGCAGCTGACTCAGGTTCCCAGAAGCTGCAGCTGCTGCCTGCCAGTGGACAGTGAGAGAGCTGGAGACCCCACGGCACAGAGCACCAGTGGCTCCAGAGCACCCATCTGGTAAAGCTCTTTATTTATGGCTCCATTTTTTGTAAGTGTAATTCAAAAAAAAAAAAAATTACTTCCATTCTAAATAAAGACAAAAAGTCTTCATTCTAAATAAAGACAAAAACCTGTTTTACAACATCAGATTTCCCATGAAATTGGATATTTTTTCCCCCATTTCTTCTTTTTTTCTTCCTTTTCCCCAGTCTGAGCTCTCACTCTGTCTCTGATTGCTGATCAAGATGAAGCCCTCCTGTAAAAATGGGAAACCTCCTTCTAGACTCTACCCTTGGCAAGTGTGCAGCAGTGTGACAGGTTACAGATGCAGACTGGCAAGAGAGCCACACTTCTCACTCAGTGCACGCTGCCCATGCGAGTCAGGGGCAATAATTCACTGCAATGACTGCACAGCATTCTTTACTAAATAAAGCCAGACTTTAAATACATCATGGAGATGTCTTCTTGTTGTTCTGTTGGTTTTTATTTTTTTTTTCCCAAAGCCTTTCATCTGATTCCTAAAACACTGTAATTCCTATGTGGACATTTAGCAACCTGGAGACTTGGGACTAATAACACCACAAAGAAGGGGGAAAAAACCCAGCAAGCAGCTTTCAGCTGCCCAAGTCTGATAGATATCAATCATGAGAACTCTTTTTACCTGAAGGGAATAAAAAAAACCACCTTGAGCTTATGAAAACAACGATTTGTGAGCATCTATTAAACTTTTTTTTTTTCATTTCCTGCATATTTTATAGTGGTTCTCAGTGCTGCTCAATTCCTCGAGCTGAATCTCCTGAGTAAGCAGTATTTGACTATATCTAATAGTGTGTGTGTGTGTGTGTGGTTTGAAATCTAAGGATGGGGCCAACATTGATTTTATTTCCTCTTAGTATTTTATAGTTATTAGACTGCAACAAATTTTTCCTAAGTCGAGTACAGATTTAAATATGGAAGCCAAGATGGAAAGGTACTGCCTCTGTACTGTGCCATAAATTTAGTACATTTGTGATTTTTTTAAATTTATTTTTTTAAATTAATTTCTTACTGTTACAGTTAAAGGGGAAATAACTCTGTGCTTAGTTTATGCAGCAGCTCCTCTGGAAGGCCAAGGGAGACCCTGAAACCCCGGAAAGAGCCACATACTCTGGTCTAGCCTTGCACCTCACCAAGGTTTCTTTTTGCTTTACAAAGAACAGCATTGCCACCATCTGTCTTGAGGAGAAAATAAACTGAAAACACAAGCACCAGAAAAATCCCCAAAACCAAACCAGGCCAAATTGCAAAACCAAACCTACTAAGAAAGAAAGAAAAAAAAAAAAGGGAAAATGTTTTTTTTTCTCCAAGCAAGTCAGCAGCATAAGCAAAATGGAGGGTGGATGTGTGGGAAAGGATTGATATCCAAGTCCATAGGCATTATAACAGAAAATGGATTGAGTGAAAAACAAAACAAAACAAAGAAGGAGTTTGTCTGCATTTTAAATAGCTTTGCTATCGTTATCTAAATATCCATCTCCATGAGAAATAAGACAAACTTGGCATTTCACAGGGAGAGTGGGGAAGGAAGACAAGTCATTTCTGGTTTTATTTGATAGTTCTGAACTAATTATATGAGAAATATGTCTATAATCACTTCTTGAGAAGATAATAAGTTCCGCAGCTATCTAGGTATCAGAAAAAAAATCTTGAAGGTTTCATACATTCTTGTTGTACATGTCATGTTCCAGCTTCAGTAATGTGGAATGCCTTGGGCCCAGAGAGCAAGAGACATATTCTTCGTTACCAGGTTATATAAAATCCCTCTCTGATGCCTGGAATTATTTACTAAAAATGAAAAAGAACACTGCAAACCATTTTCACTGTATTTTACTCCTTTGTAGTGCTCAATAACCAAGTTTCAAACCCCATTTTTCCTCTGTTGTTCAGAGGCAAAGAGGAACACATGAATAGTGATTGCCAGAGAGGTGAGAATTTCCCCTTCCTGCTGAGCCTTGGTAGTCAGCCCTTACCAAGGGACAACCCCACCCTGGATCAGACAGCGCACATAAAATCCTCCAAAAAGCAGAAATATTCTCCTGAATGAACACTTGGCTCCCTGTCACTTCCAACAGCTACTGAACTGGTTTCAAGTGGGATATCAAGTGCTGTGTTCTGGTGGAGCTGGACTCAATTTAAGGCTGGCACCCAGTGCTTGAAGCATTGTCTTTGCTCCCCTAAGGAGCATTCTCAGCTGCACGTTCCAGAGCAGTCAGTCCCTGCTCAGAGCACTCCCAGAGCTGCACTCCTGGTGCCCCAAACCCACAGCAGCTCAGCCCAGCTCCCTGCCCTGCTCCAGCAGCCCCCACCTGCGTGGGTCAGCTGAGAAATGCCACGTGCATGCCTTCAATTAGATGGAAACAAGAACAAAGAACACTTCAAATATTAATGCATTATTGCTGACAAGCTTGACACGATTTCCCAGTATCTACAGATTTCAGAAAGCTGATATTCTTCCCCCGTGACTGCCAGCGAAATGTAACTGCATGTATGTTGTAATACAGTATTATCATGCACAATTTCAGTGGAAAAAGATATCTTAACCACCTATGCTTAGGTCTAAGGGCATCCCACAACACAAATAAATAGTATAAAACCCCCACAAATATGTACCTAAGCTTAAGATTTAGACCCTGTTTTGACATGAGAAAAATTCTGCTGTTAAACACCAAAAGAAGTTGCACCACCAGTCAACAACCCTTCCCAGTGGCACCCAGCTGTACCTGCCACTTGGTCTCAAGCTGTAAAAAAACCAAGCAGGATGTCAGCAGAACTGAAGATCATTATGATGATGTTTATTGCTCTGGAAATATTAAAATAAAAAAGCCAACCCTTTCTTTTTTTACCTTGCAAGAGTCTGTATTTAAGAGACAAACGTGGCAAATCATAGGAGGGGAAAAAAGAGGGAACATTCTGCTTTCCTTTAATATCTAGATCATGTTAATTGATCCCAGCAGAGTCCCTCATTGCCAGACTACTGCAATTAGCTCACCGATTTCTGTATTTGTATGATCTTGCTTCTGCTAATTACAGATGAAACAATCCTTTGGAGGAGGTTAAAATTCCCCTCTCTTTTCCTGGGGAAAAGCATTAACACCTTTTCAAGCACTTGCAAGTTTCTAAGACCTTCCAGGGTCACCATCTGCATTACAAGTTTTATTTCAAGAGCACAACAGAGAAACTAGCAAAGGCAACGGTGCTGTGCAAGGCAAGCAGAGGCAGCAGCACCTTGTCAGTGCAGTTCCATGGAACAACCATTTTCCCATGGAAGAAACATGGTTCTTCACCTGCCAAGTTCTATTGGCTGTGCACTTTTAGCTATATGTGAAAAATTAAAAATAATAATTATTAAAAAAAAACCCTATAGCAGAGGCCTTAACACACTTCATTGCAGGTACCACAAATAATCACTGAATCCCAGAATGGTTTGGATTGGAAAGGACCTCAAAGCCCATCGAGTTCCACCCCCTGCCATGGGCAGGGACACCTCCCACTGTCCCAGGCTGCTCCAAGCCCCGTCCAGCCTGGCCTGGAAACTTCCAGGGGTGCAGGGGCAGCCACAGCTGCTCTGGGCACCCTGTGCCAGGGCCTGCCCACCCTCCCAGGGAACAATTTCTTCCTGACATCTAACCTAGCTCTGCCCTCTGACAGCTTTAAGCCATTCCTGCTTGCCCTGTCCGTGTTCAGGAATGGTCTGTGAGGATTTATACACACCTAGTAAAGGATGTTAAACTGCTGACAGCCAAGTGAAGCATTTACATAAGTCCCTCTGTTATGAAGATACCGTGTTGTAACTTCACAGATGAATGGTGGCATCTAACAACTTGAGAGGAAAAAAAAAAAAAGGCATAAAAAACCATTGCTGGAGTCAGTTTGTTTCAGCCAATGCCTTCAGGCTACCCATTACTACTTCGGTCTTAACAAAGTGTCTTCATTTTCCATAATATTGAGGTGTTTTGGCTTTTTGCCTCAAATAACTGCAGTAATCTCAAAGAGAGAAGGGAAAATAATCTGAACTCTTTCACTTAGACTTTACAGAATTATTCATAGCAGCTTGCAAGTCTACTGGGATTATTCAAAACTTGAAAAGAAACCCAATATTTCTATCCTAATATTGCATGTACAGCTCTCCAGCAATTATAAAACACACTGCTCAGTGCTTTCTTTAACATAGGCTGGCTTGAAATTAATTGTTCTGGAAAGAAGTAAGTAGATCTCATTTACTGCTGGAACATAACTTGAATACAGTTTTCATGTATTAAAATTATTCCCTAGTGGCCAAAAGCAATGAACAAAGTCTCGGGGAAGGCGAGGGTTTGTTCCACAGCAATTAGCTGCCATCACAGAGCCTGAACTCGCCTCCTCTTTATTATTACTCTGATGATGGGAGGTGTAAAGTGAACTGTTAACATTTCACACAGTCAAAAATAGATTTAGAAAATACACTCTGTACCAGGTCATTCCTCACAGAAAGAGATGCTGTTAACAGCCAGGATGGTGGCATTACATTCACAACTTGGTCAACTTATATTTTGGTTTTACTGCAGTATTTTGAAAGGAAGAAAACGCTGAAGAACACGAACTCTGTTTTCTACTTGCAAAGTAACAGAAAGATACAGTCTTTGCTGCCAGCTTGCTTAAGCAGCCTGGAAACCATTTCAGGATTTATTGATCACTTATTAATCTAGTATTTAATTAAATTTTTCTATTGAAAACAAACACTTTGGAATACTTACAACCCTTAGGATAAATTATCACCTCAATTTTATCCCCACATCCGCATTATAACCACGGAAGGAGTCTTGTTTCTTCTGTCCCTTTAGTCCCCACAGGCATAATCAACGTTAGGGAGGAAGAAGAAAAGCCCCATACAAATATTGGCTGATCATTTCCCCAAAACACTAAGAAAATTACACTGCACTAAAAGGGAAACAGAAGATGTGAGCTGCAGCCTGGAAGTGCTGGCTTTCCTACACCAGGGCATTAAGCTGAGATGGCTGGACAATTCCTGCTCACACATGCCCAGCAGGATGCTCCAGAATCAAAGATGCTTCAGCAATGCATGCAGAGCTCCTAATCTGACATAATGGCTGTTACCAGCACTCTTTAACAGAAATGGGAATATTTTTTTGTTTGCTTGCTATTTGCTTAAGTAATTGTCCCCAAGCTTCTCTGCCTCAACAACTTTTTCAAAGGAGAAAAGCCCAGCAAGAGCAGCAAAGTGGTTTTGTCATTAAACTCCCCCCCAGATTTGCACATAGAAATAGAGCCAGGTTCTCTTGAAGAGTTTCAAGACCTAGGGAGTGTCAAAATCTCAGTCCAATTCATGTGCCAACACTTGTATCTGAAAAGTGGCAAATTCCTATAGCTGAAACATAAAAATCCCCATCCAGCTCTGGAATTGAAGCAGCCAGTGATTTCCAGGAGGCAAAGCAGAATGATCCACAGATGGGTTTAGGTGCTTCCTCAGTGGTGAGGGAGCCATCCACTTCCCCTCTGTGGCTGCTCAAACCCACAGAACCAGCAGCCCTTGGACACCCTAAATGTTGAGCAACTCCAAGTCATTTATTCCCCCAGAAAAATTAAACAGCTGAGAATTACTACTGACAGGAGATAAGGTGAAAAAACAGTCATAGCTCCTCTGCAGCTCCAAGTGATCCTTTCCAAGCACGGCAGGAAGAACTCAGTGCCCCAGGGAGAGGCATTGCCAAGGGGTTCCTGCATGGACCCAGCAGCCTCCTGACATCCCCCACACAAAGCTGGGTCTTAAAAAGTCAAGCCAACAGCAAAGTCAAGTCAAAATGACAATGAGCAAGCCTGTAGAGAAACTTCATGATAAAAATTAAATATCAATATTGGAGTAAAAGTAGAAAAGTCAATACTTTAAAAAGAACAGGAAGACTAATCCTTAATGTGACCAATGCTATATTTTGAGAGGATTCAGGTTGGTTTTACAATAAGTAGATGACCACAGTCTAAACTGTAGCCACACGCCTGGCTGAACTTATATTACTAAAAACCTATTCTTCCTCCAATCAGCACCTAACACTGAGCAGACTCAAATTAGTAACCACAGGCAAACATGGGCAGAAGTTAACTCAATTTGAATTCTCCAAGGGCCCGTTAGAAGTATTGTTTTTCCCACCAGGTCTTTAAGCCTTCCTAAACCCAAACTGGTTTGCAGCAGAGGTCGTGGTGCACAAAGCCACAGGTGGGGACTCACAACTCTGCAAGGGTCCTTCCTCCAGTGACCAACGTTCAAATGCCCACAGTTAACTTGCACACATCTTAATATCCATAGTTTGCTTTGATTAAAACACACAGCTTGGCATTAATTTAAGGATTACCTTTTCTAACCCGGCCAAGCCTCAGCGTTGGAGTGCCACTTAACGTGGCATTTAATCAGGAAAGCGGCTGCGGCGCTGCCCGATTAGGCTGCCTCCGCTGCTGCCTGCTCGATTTTTCCCCATAATTGCAGGATATACTTTATTGTGACAGGGGCCCGAGCAGTGGAATTCCAATATGCTATCCATCAGCTTCTCCATTATTGGATTAGCTGGATGTGGCATCATTACCGCTGCACTTTCATGCCTATCATTGATCGTGGCACTGCTTCTATTTCACAATTAATGCAAGTCAGCTGGATTGATCAATCTTCTGATGAGTTTGAGCCACAGTCAATATATTCTTATGGCTCTGTGCTACTGATCTGTATGTTTTATAGCTGTGCCTAAGGATTTGTCATTCTGGCTACACATTTTCTTGGTGTTTTGCTTTCGGGTTTTTTTTCTTTAGATACTTCTGCTCCCACCTTGCTGCCTGAACCACGAAATGTTTATGAATGACTCACGTCTCATGAAAAAAAACAAAAAAGAGGGGGAAAGAAAGTAACTAAATTCATAACTGAAAATAGTTTTCTCATAAAAAATTACATAAATCACACCGTTGGGCTGGCTCAGTAACAGCCAGTGTGAAAGTTGAATGCTGTATTTGAAAACACTGAGCTTCCAAGGAACTGCAGAGATTTCCTATGACTGCAGGTATTTTCATTCCTTGCTTAGACTGACAGCAGGTTCGTGAAATGTGAAAATATGTCAGCAACTTGATTGTTAATATTGTTCTAACACAGTGATAGCTCTAATCCTTTTTGAAATCTTACTCTTCTTTGAGAGGGTGAAGAAGCATGCAGGAAAAGCTCTCTTCACAGTGAGAGGGAGAAAGAAATGATGGGGCATTAGGAGAAACAGTGAACCACAATATTTGCTTAACACCACTCTTCTGTTACCCTGTGTCACAAACATTGCTATCCATATTTGAAATTTTTCTTTACAGAGGAAAATAGAGTTACTGTCATTTTCTAATAAAACACAGACTATACACAAAAGGGCAATAATGCACTTTTGAATACTCTTGTAAATGTGTCTTTTCTCCATCTGCTACAGAATGTAGCCAGATCAATGCCTATACATTTTAGTGTGCATTAAAATAATATGTGATTTTGAAAAAAAAAAAACCAAAACACCAAACACTAACCAAACTAAACCGACCTGAAACTTGACAGAGCACTGTTAGTTGTGGTTCACTATTATAGTTCCATTCCCATTCACCTACATTCCAGACTGATCTCCATTGTAAGAAGCCTCAATTAACAAAAAACGCCAAATTTAAATATAAGAAAATGAACTGAAAGTTGGACAAAGAGTGAAGAATGTTAATGAATACACGCAAACTAGAGTTTGGACTTTCTGGACTGGTTTGCACACAGAATGCCCTCATTAAATGAAGAATAATTGCTTTTTTTCATCACTCTTTCTCATCTGGTTGCTAAAGCCAGGATCGGTGAGAACTACAAGGTATTAGGAGTGACAATTACACTGCAATTTTCTGACAGTGAAACCACATTCTTTAATACCTTGTTTTGTCTTGAGTCACCTAAATTTATGGATAAAAGCCACTTATAACTGAAATCTTTTCAGAGTTTCTCCCAATTCAAAAAGGAAAACAACCCCTGAACCATTTTTTCTGAAAGCCCTGAAAATACCATCAACACAAGAAGAAAAAGAACCACACAGTCTGACAGGTGGAAATGCTCTGTTAAATACGAAATGGGTTTTATTCAAAGCAAGTAATGTGTTCCCTTAAACATCCTGGCTTTGAAGAGAGCAGGCATTTCAGATTATCCATACATAATTCAGTCCCCCTGAAAGTGCTCTACCTAAACAATTTCCCATTACATTCCTAGGAAATTTGGAAAATAAAAGACAGAACTTGTGCCTTAAACAGGGATAATATAATATAACATTGAGCTTTCAAAAGCACTTTGAAAACCAAGGAGCAATCCTTTCCCATCAGTGCCAGGCAGACAAGGACCACTGCTGGAATCACTGCTTTTCTCTGTCAGGAGTAACATGAACTCAGAAACACGCCAAGTCATTTCAAGTCTCCTTAAATCTTAAATTAGTTCATGAATTTATATTTAGGCTGCCTACATGTATGGCCTGGATTTAGAAATGCAAAGCACAGCAAATCTCAGCAAGTGACTGTACCTAAAAGCGCTCACATCTTTCAAGAATCAGGCCATTATATTTAGATGCCTAATTATGGGTGCAAGATTTGAACAAACTTAGCCTAGAGAATTTTAACCTAGATAAGTGCATTATAAAGCACAAAGGTTTTGAAGTTGCTTTGAGATATGACACACTCTGGCAGAGAGCTCATGTTCATGTAAAGGTGAAAAAAAAAACCCCACCTGATAATTATAAATATATTATAATTTAATGTGTTGGGTACATATGGAGAAAAAAAAACCCTAAAACCTATTTTATTTCTATTGAAAAGACTGCAATATTTATAGCTGCAAAGGGAAACAAATGACAATTCTATTTAATCCTATTAGCAGGAGATTTACACCAAGCACAGAAACTTTTCTGTTTCAAGAAAGTTAGCAATGAGATATCAAATAAAGATGACCCTAAAAATAAAGTAAAACTTATGTTGAGTGTGCAAGTAATTTTTAATATCTCAGATATTTTGGGTTTTATTTTACGTCACACTAAATTTCAAAGGATATTAGAGAGCAATCCCAAATTTTGCAACTAGAAGATTAATAATGAATTTTTAAATTATAACTACAAGTCCTCTATTAGAGAAAAACATGTTTTGTTTTTTGGGTTTTTTTTTTGTATTTTCAAGAGGGAATCAGCTCCTTTTTTTTTCTACATCATCACCAAATGACTCAGTTTGCTGGGCAAAATGGATGCTAAAATGTTTTGGTTCTGACACTGGTGTAGCCTATTGGAGCCTCATCAGATTTTCAAACAGAATCTTCTGCTTTTCGGAACTAATTCCCTTTCTCAGGAACAACAGCTACACTTTGGCCTGTTGGTACTGCAGAGATCCCCCCAGGTTTGCTTCCACAGAAGAGCTCAACTTGATAAAACTCTCTGTGAGCACCAGGGGAGGCTGAGCCCACTTCCTCACCCAGACACACAGATCACTCAAGGTCAGGGGGCTTTAAAAACAGAGCAGGAATGCAAACCTTGTGTGTCTTTCTCCAGTGCCATCTGTATTTTTGTGGCTCACTCATGCAAAGGTATTTATGTTTTCAGGTACATAACATGAAAAAAAAACAACCCAGAAGACTAAATTTTTAACCTTGCTGTGATTCACCACAAGATTTACCATGTTTGGTTTGCCCAGTTAACCTTGTTAGTCTTTGCAGTAAAAGAGGGAAGGACATCAGGATTTCAGATGGATGTGAATTCAAAATCAGTTCCAGGAAAATGCTGCATGACTATACAAACTAAGATTTCATCCTTGATTACTCTATCTGTAAAAACCCAAAACATTTCATATAGCCATAAATCCTTATTTGTCTTCTACTGTAGAATGAATGAAACATATTTTTGCTTTCAATTTCTTTTATGGAAATCACAGGAAAAGAACACTACAGACATTATATGCAAAAGAAACAATCCCCTCCCTGGGCCTAATCTTGTAGATTTTTAGCTTTTGCATAGGCAAAAGGCATAGTCAGAAGGCAGGCAGGCAGTGAGGCACAGGCAGCTTAGATAACAGGATACACATACTCACCTTCTGTTTCTACCTCCTCAAATAAAAGTTCATTACTTTTTCAAAGGAAATGACAAGTAATTTATGAGGTAATACAAATAAATGCTCCAAGCACGAGAAAACACAGCTTTCAAATAATGCAAAGAAACTTATGTCTCTGAGGACTTTAAAGGTATTGCCAGGTTCTCTGGTGCAGAGGTATAGTATAAATACTATAAAATGCAGTGGAAAGCGTTAAGCAACACATGCTTCCTGCTGAATTATAGATGTAATCAAAATGAGCAAATACACAACATCACTCTTCACCATGCTTGTCTTCCTAGAGAATTTAAGCTGAAGCTCCAGCTTTTGTGTTCCCTGGGTTTTATGCCCTCTCCATTGTTTACCTAAGAGATTCTGAGTTTCATAACGTGTCACAGCACATCATAAAAAAGGTATAAACCTGGACATTTCTCTTGAAAGTCATATATCAAGTTTCCACCAGCACCCGCCCCAGGAATTGATTTTGATTCCAGCTTATATGTATATTTCACTGCTTATGTTTCAACACCATTTTGAATATTTACTTAGCATCTTTCTAAAGTCAAAGCTGGTGTCATTAAATCAGAAAGCAGAATTCTGTTATGGAAATTGCAATCATTACAGCTTGACCTAAAACTGCTAATGCAGGCTTTTCTGTTGTCTAATTTTGCAGACAGAGAAGCAGTTTCCTGTGGCTCACTGATCCTGACAGTACCCTTAGACCAGTTCCTGTGGTTCCCTCATCATGGGCAGATATCATTTCAACAGATGTCAAGAGCAGCTAAGTGCACTTAGGCCTATTTGTTAAATTCCTAGGGGGAGGTAGATTGGCGAAATTCATCCTGTAATTAAACCGCATATTTCTTTCTAGATGCCTCTTCCCTCTTCCCTTCATAATCCCTCTGCCTTGCATCAAATCATTTAGGCACTTATTGGCCACAATCAATACAATATGAGATCCATTAATTTAGTCCCTGGGAGGTTTGCCGGGAACAGGCAGCGCTGCCCTGCCAGCATTCCGAGGCATTCCTGCAAGCCCAACCACAGCCACGGAGCACCTGGAAAGGATTTACAGCAGTTCCAGCCCATGTGCCCATAGCTCTGGGCTGCAGCCCAACCCTCAGGGATGGGAGCGGGAAGCACTGAGTGCATCACCCAATGCAGCATCTGATGCAGCACCCAAAGCTTCACCCAACACAGCACCTGTCACTGTTGTAACCCAGATGGGTAGAAAAACCACACCAAGTCCAGGGTTAGTAGGAATGGAGGCAAGGCTGGTTTAATGGCTTTATTCCCCAAAGTTTTAGATGTTAGTTCGCAAAAAAAGTGAATTAAATGGCGTAAGGTAATTGGTTCTCTGGCCATCCACCCCTCAAAGGGGTTGGCCCAACTCTAAGACAGTTTTTCTGTCCCCAGTTTTTCACGTTCCCCAGTGTTTTTCTAGTTGAAGCCATAACAATCCAGCAAAAACAAGTTGCAGGTGTGCATATTTGATAAACTACTAATTTTGTTTCAGTTAGCTTGCATGGGAAAGACAGAGCTCCAATGAAATGCTAGAGAGCTGAAGACATTAACTGCTAAAGCCCTTTCAGCATCTACATCTACACATCACTGAATGCAGTACCCAAAGCACACCAGCGCTGCACAGCCCCGTCCCTACAAGCAGAATTGCAGCAGTGAAACCCCAGCTCTCCACGTGCTCAAAGCCTCTTGTGCCTCACTGCAGACAGGGAAATCAGGGCTGGAGAGAAACATTAACAAGAGCTCTCACCAACAGAGATGGACTTCAAACATCTTCCACTTACAGCTTCTGTCTTGCTTTTTAACTTGCACATCCTCCTCTTACTGAATATGGTGGGATTTGGTTTTATTGTCATAAATGGATGAAACCATGCATTTATTTTTTTTAGACAGAGGATATAAACAGAAGCCTAAAATCAGCCTATGTTTCATTTTTAAAGATATACTGTCGCATTACATATTTATAAGCAAATATATAAACCAGGTTCCTAACATGTAACTGTGAAACTGAGGACTTAGAAGTGTCAACAAGAAACCATATTAAAGGCTTCATAAATCCCAAGCATGTAAGGCGCTGGGAAGCTATCAATATGTACACCAAACAATGTGTCATTTGCAATTAAAATTGTATTTGCACAGAAACGAGGACTAAAATTGGTACTCACACAGATTACTAATGTGGTATGCTAACTTGGGAAGGAAAAAAATAAATTATAAGGCTTAATTGGATTATTTTGCTGCAACTGAAAAACATAATCTATCAGGCAAACAAAAATTCCATATACTATTTTAGGTATTTAATTTTTAAAGCAGTGAACTAATTAGGAAGTATTTTTGCCCATTTTATAATGGATACAATTTATAACTTTCAGATTAACAAAGTCCAATTTCAGTGATGTTCTGTTGTCTGTTTGAGCTCATTTCCGGAGACAGCACGAGGAAAACCGCTGTGTTGGTGTGTGGCTGGAGTTTGTTCAGGCCCTGAGGAGGTTGGAGCACACATGGGCAGCTGTAGACAGGGAGAAGGGACAGGATGAAGTTGTGGGACAGCCCAAGCAGACTCAGCAGCATGGATGCTTCAGAAGCTCTGCCATGGCCCTGGCTGGATGTACTCATTAATTGAAATTCCTAAAGATTTTCTTCCCACCCTTCACTCCTGCTCCTAATGTGCTTGCATGGTTTCATGTGTTTAAGATTTTCAAGGACCACACCCTTTACTTCCTTTTTCATTTCTATAATATTTTTTGGGTTTTTTCTGAGGTGGGAGTGATTACTTTATTACCTAAATTGAGTGGGAGAAAGTGTTACTTCATAGGTTCTCAGTAGACTAGTAAATTCTGGTTAAAACAATCATAATACATACAAGAATCTTTTCAATTATGGGGGTAAACAAAAGAGTTAAAGGTACCAGGAGGTCATCACTCTGTACTGCTGAAAAACTGGTAAAATCTAGGAAAATTAAAAAATAACACTTCAAGAGTTTTAAGGGATTTGCATTCCTTTACAGCGTATTTTTTCCTCTTTGACTAAAGGTACTTGCTAAGCTGAAATTGGTAACATCAATTACAGTTTCAGCACTAAAAAAATTGGGGAAAACACAACCATTCATTTTATAACCAATAACCCTTCAAGTTTACAAGGTTAACTTGAGTGGAGTCTCGTCTTTCTAATTGGAGAAGAAAGCCCAAACCATTGCCATTTATACTGGTGACTGTTCCACTGACTTAGAGCCACTTCCCAGAAATTCATTTTGGACTTTGTAACTTTTCCTTTTCAGGAAAGGTTGAACCAGATGATTTTTATCTTTCAACTGCACAACCTCATAAGGGACCCGGCCATCTTCTTGACTCACTTGGTGCCTGCACTTGCTCAGATACTGCAGCCACTGACAATCCCCACTGAGACTTAACTGGGGTTTTTTTTCGCGGGGGGAAACTGTTTGGAAGGCATTATATACTCCCCATTCATCTCCAATAAACAGAGAATTTCACAAACATGTCTCGTACATGGCCTTTACTGTCCCCTCAGATCAGGCAGGAGCCTTCTGATTCCTCAAAAATTTGTAGGAAAGAAAAAACTTACTTACCAACAAAAAAAAAAAAAAACCACAAAAAAACCCAACAACAAAAAACCCAACAACAAAAAACCAAACCCAACTAAACAAAAAACCAAACCACCTGCTGAAAAAAGGAATGCAGTTCATACTTTCCATGGGGAAACATACTGCCTTAACCTCACACCCCTGAGAGCTACAATTAAGCCCTCTAGAAATTAAGAAATTATTAGGAAAAATATGTTCTCATCCAGGCAAATACTTTTATTATACTTTAATTCATTAGAAATATTTCTAAACTCTCCCTGGGGAAAGAGCACAATTTAAAACTGCTTGCATCTTCTGTAAAAGCTGAAGTAAGCTTTCCTGTTTCATCTTTTATAATCTTATTTTAAAGTTTGAAGAAACTGCTGACTTGGTACTGCTAAACAGATAATTATTCCAAATATCTTTATTTGGGGGTGTATTTTTCTAGGTATGCCTAATTGTTGTCTGCCCTTTTACATTTTACTTCTGGATGTCATGCAGATTTGCAAACAAAACCAAAAAAAAATCCAACACAAGAAAACCCACACTGGATACACCTGCTTAATGATGATAATTAGGTTACCACTAATTCCTAGAGCTGTCACTGTAGGCTGGGCGGGTAAATAACAAAGGCAGAGAGCTTCAGATCAAAAATAATTAGTCTAAGGTTTTTTTTTAATATTACTTTGAGGACAACAGCTTCATTCCATCTGTCTTTTTTTCCCCCCAGGTAGCCATTTCATAATTACAGGAGGACTGACTGAGATAATGCCTCCTCCATTTGAAGGAAACGTCTGCTTTCACATTCCCACCCTCTGAACTGTTCCTAATTTTAGATTCCCTCAGTTGGAGGAGGGAAAAGGAGGAATGAGCATTCCCCTGAGCACTCTCCCAGTCACAGCAGGTTGTGGGTTTGAAACTTGGGACATTTTTGTATTTGTTTACTTTTTCCTGATGGATTTCTTTTCCCTTAAATTCTTGAGTCTTCCCTTGGACACAAGGCATGATTTAGAATTTGCACATGCAAGACCTGCATGTGGCATCTGCAAGATGCTTGTTAAGGTGTTTTACACCAAAAATACGTAAAAACACAACACACAAGCAAAAGGAACCAACCCAAATGTGGATTCAGACAGATCTGCCTTAGGAGTATATCACTTTGCCATTTATTTCATTTTGATGTCTTACCTCTGGTATGGGCATTTCTCATAAACGAGGATGCTTATTCCCTAAAAATTGCCTTAGAACTACAGAAAAAGGCAAAAATAACTCATAGCACATGAAGCTTCAGCCATTATCAACTTTAAGTCATTATTATGCATAACTATTCCAGCAGGGCAGCACAGATAGAACAAAAGAAATTTTGTTTCAGACTAAGCTAGGTGGTCAGGAAATTTAATAGTTAGTTCGAAAAATAAGTAAATAAAAAAATGGCAAAACACTGAAGTGACACATGGTAAAAACAGCAAAAGTATTGAGAAATGCAAGAGTTTTCTGCAAACTCTTTATTTTATTTCAATTACATTCTCTCCCAGCTATAATCAGGTATAACAACAACTTGGCTCTTTACAATAATTACATTCTAACTGTGTGATTTTAATAGCCTGAAGGCTCAGATTTGGTAGCACCTACAGATTATTCTATTTTATAAGTATTATTAAAAGCAAATGAAGGAAAACTAGAAGAATGAGATTAGCATGATATTAAAAAACCACTGCACTAGAATACCTCATTAGGAAAATAAACAGCTTTCTCCCTAAAACAAGAAAGTATGAAGTTAAAAAAGTTTCATTTCAGAGACCTAAAGAGAACAGGTTTTGTGCTACTCTTTGTTTTTATTCTAACATTGCATTTCATTATAAAGGTGGAGAACATACTGTCCATTCACTTTCCTTTTGTGAAAGCTGTTCAGACTTTTTTTGTTTATAGAAATCGTGGCTCTCTTCCACAACGAGAAAGCAGAAATGCCCATCCCTGTTACTGCAGCCCCTGTGCACAGGGCAGCAGCAGGACAGACACACAGACCTCATTCCCAACTCCTGCAGCCTTTGCAGTTCCCAGAGACACCAACCAGGCTTTGCCAGCCATGGGTTGGGTGCCCTGCTTAAAATGACCCCATTCCCTTTCTTTCAAGGCAGCCCTTTCCCTCCTCAGAATCCTTAAGGCCCCAGCTGTTCCATCTAAGATTATTCTCTCTTTTCACTTTCTGTCACCACTTTCTTTACACTCTTCCATCACCGCTCTGCTCCCCTCTGCTTCTACAGTTCTCTGGCACTTCTGTGTAAAATGACCTCTTTTCACTTGCTGGATGCAGAGTTTACAAACACATCCAGGAGTTTCCCTGTTTCCCAGCCTGTTCAAGGAACTAAGGTTGACAAAGCTCTCTAATGCATGTTTTGCAAGGCAAGGCTGAAAGGCAGCTCTTCATGCTCACCCAATCTCTAATCCACTTTCTGTGCCACCAGCGGATATTAATTCCTGTTGTAATTGCCCTCTCTCATTATCTCTGTCAGCTCCTTGTCAGCCATCAGCTTTTTCTAGGGGCTCTAAGAGGTGCCTGTCCTTGCTTTCCCACTCTTTTCCCTACACATCTTTTCTTTGGCCATTTATCACCACCTCCTAAGGCATGTTCATACGGGGTCAGCGCTCTAATGTAGACATTTGGAATTAAGTCTTGTCCTCATCAAATCCCCTCATAGATATCTAACAATGGCTTCAAGTTCAAACCAGATCTTTATTTCTCCTACTGACCATCAGCTTCCAGGCCGTCCTTTTTCACCTTCCCATAGATTCATCACCTTGAGCTCATGGAAAATCTTGCAGATTTTTTGTGTAACATTCTGAAGCTCTAGCACTTCATATCCATCTGAAGGACTTAAATTCTCACTTCATCACACCACTTTATAATTAACTTTTTTTTTTTTCTCATCTTGGCTCTACTTACAACCTTTCAGATTGCTGCTGCCAGAGCAATTTTGTGAACTTGTTGTTCAGACCACTTCAGCCATCTTTTTATATCATCCCCCTCTATCCTCTCTGACAGTCCTACCTTCCTCCATCTCACAGGAGAAGCAGGATGGCACCTCTGTGAACTAAAGTATTCCTTATTCTTTAGAAAGTGATAAAACACTTTATAAGTGCTATCAGTGGTATCACTAAAGTTCTGGTGAAAGGTTACAGTACAGCCAAAGCACAGCCTTTTCTAACATCCAGAAAGCAATATAAGGTTTCACAGCTCATCACTGATCTGTCTCTTCTCCACCCTTTCCTAACATTTACACTTTTTTTACAGAATCACAGAATTAACTAGGTTGGAAAAGACCTTTCAGATCATCCAGTCCAACCTTTTCCCTTCTTATTTCCTATTCTTAAATTCTTGAAATGGTTCAGCCTCCCACCTCCATAGCTGAAAACATGACACCAATTAATTTGCTTGCAACGCTGAGATTTTGGGGAAGATGAGGAAAAAAGTGCAAAGGTATTACACTCTAAAAGCTTTAAATGTTACAGTCAGGATCATTTGTATCATTTTTGTTGACTCTTATCCTTTCTGTAATGTATTGTTTTGTCAGCTTCTAAACTACTGATTTTAATCCATCATGCCAGGCAGGCCCAGAATCAATTGAAAGGTGCATGAGAAGAAAGGTAGCTCTTAATCATTATTAGTTCTTTGTTCAAAAGAGCTCTGTTTTAACTTCTAATCTATGTACTTCAGACAACGCAAAATCTATCTGATAGAGTTTAATCTTAATCAGTGCCTTGTCTGGTAGTTAGCCAAGCATGGCGACAGCATCCCAGGGTAAGTTCTAATGGTGCTCACAGAAGAGAACAAGATCACCTCACTCAGGGTGATGTTTCATAAAGTGTTATTTTAGAACACAAAATAAATACAAATATGTGCAAAACATGCCTAGAATACATCATGCATACTTTCTTCTTTCAAGAGGTAACAATGCATTAAACAAATCCCTTCATGTACAAACACCATCCACTACTTTTAAGAGAAGCGAAAGGAAGTTCATAAGCACACGTAGCAGGCACCAGATTTATTAATGAGGGAAAGGGTTCTCCAGCCAAAAGGAACAGTGACCCAGCTTTGGAGACACCCAGGTACATTTTGCTGCTGTGATTTTCCTTGGCTGACACCTCTACTCCAGTTCTCAGACACAAAAATCCATCTGACCCCAGCCTATGGCAAGAGCCTGTCAGCCTGGGCCTGTCTCACCTGGACACCCCAAAGTCACCAGGACAAACTCAGTCTGTGTGGGCAGTGGTGGAATCAGGAGCCTGTGATTAAAAGGAGTTTGATGGCTGTGGGTTGATTTGGAATTATTTTAATGCTAAACGTACACCTTTCTCCTAAGGGCGAGACGTTGCTTTGCTGAGTTTGGGAATTTTGTCAGTCCTGCTCAGGCTACAGCACCCAGATTAAAGAGTCTCCAGCTCATCCACCAACTCCCAGTAAACTCCTCTTCCCTACCTTCAGCAATTAGCAATGCACAGGGAATTAAGTGTGCAGGGAATCTCTGCCTGGAGCTGATGTTCAGTTTGTGACAAAGGCTGGCTTGTTCTGAGTTCTTTCGGCACACCAAAACTTTTTTAAGAAAACCCAAACTTTGGGGGCAAAATGGAGCCCTAATAAAGCTAGTGGCAGTTTCTGTTATAAACCCAAGCACAGCAACCTGTTTGTGTCCCAGGATTACATGGTTCAAAGAGCCACTGTCAGCTGCCTCCTTCTGTGCACTTGCACTTAATGACAGCATTCCCTGCAATGCCTTTGGGAGCATAAACTCATTTGATGGCTAACAAAGGGAGGATTTTTTAAAACATGACTGTATTATTGTAAAATTGCACTAGTATGAGAGAGTCGAGAAAAAGTAATTTTAAAGTTATACCACTACTTTAAATTCTTTTCTGTCACTGTGGACCACTTAGTTCTGTTTCATATCTCAAGGTGTAACAAAAAGCAATGCTTGAAAACAGGGTTAAGCACCTGCAGGATGTGACTTTATAGCATTAGCCCTGATTATAAACATAAAGGTAAGTGATGCATTTTAATAGAAACATCTTATGGCCCAGGCTCAGACTGTAAAATGTAAAGCTTCATACTGTGCTCACCATGTTCAGTTAAAAGCAGAAAAAAACAGTGTTGCATTTTCTCCATCCTCAGCAGAACTGCCATCCCTTCTCACAGGGTTTTCTAATCCTTTCTGGCACCTGAGGCATCTGAACAGTTGGTGGGAAGAAGTGAAACTGTGACGAAGTGAGTCTCATTTCAGATTTACAGTCCAATCACTCACAAAACCTGCCAATTCACTTTATGGCATGTACTGTGAAAATTCATTATTTAATATGAGCCTAAAAAATCTATTGGTGCACCACAGTAGCTTGACTTTGAATTATAAAAGAACGAGTAACTCACTATGTGGTGTCTTTAAGCTTGTTCTGAGATAGACCAGCATACACTTAAAATGTCCTTTGTATGTTCCACTCAAGCACATTTGTTCAGCCAACAAACTGCTCTATTTCAACATTTTTTTCTGTGTATTTTTATCTGACTGCTGTATATGCATAAATCTAGGTACTTATGCATGTGTTAGGTGTTAAAAAACCAGTGCAACAAAAAATGACCAGTCCAGGTTATAAATCATTTTGATTTCAAATATTTTCATTAAAACCAACAAACAAAAAAGACATTTTAACCCACCAGTTTTCAGATAATGGATACAATAACTACTCAAACCGGGTTAACTCACTAAATACCTTTGTTATTTTATAGCCACATTACTTAGGGAAAAAATACACTTCAGGGTCTGCGGACTGCATAAGCACAACTGTGTCAGGTGGTACTGACGCCACCTTAGAGCTCCCAACTCCTCACCCTCCTGTCCAGCCTGGCTTGGGTCTGAAAAAGGTAATTTCTCCATCCTACAGACCTGCCAAAGGCCAAGACAATAACTGAGAAAAAATTAACTCCCACTTAAGGAAAATACCAGGATGTCTCAGGGTGTTTTCACTTGTGCCCAGCCCTGTTGGCTCACGCTGCAGAACCCAAACTGCACCATCTCTGTGCCTCTGAAAAGCACAATAAAGTGAGCAGGAGCTGGGCCATTCATCTTCCTAAGAGTAGCAACAGTGGGCTTGGACCACACCACATCCACACCTTGATTTGCTGCTGATGCCCACAAAACCTTGGCCTCAGCTGGGCAGGCTGCACTCCCAGCTCCTTTCTGCTTCAGGGAACATCAAACTGCAGCACAGTTTTGTACTTTAGGAAATGCCAAATAGCAGCAGTTATGTAGAGAGATGGGTTGACTAACGGCTTCATTTACAGCTGATGGCTGCTTTAAAGTTACACTATTTTTTTATTGCACTTTTATGCTACGAACACATACAATTAAAAAATTTGCAATTTTTTATCCTAACAAAATTAAAACACGCAAAATAAACCTCAGATGGGCCGTAAGTTGTGTAAGTTTTTTCTTCTCCCCTTTATGTCTAATTCATTCTCTTTAATTCCTTACTTCTTATAGCAGCAGTTTGATATAATAAACCATAGTTTGTAAAAGCCATTAAGAGGAAGCTTGCTAGTAGCAATCCTATTAACTTACCTCATCAAGTGATGTGCTGTAATGTTCTCACATCAACTTTCTTCAGCTTTTCATTGTGGCATTTATAAGTGGCTGAGATTTCTGAAGTTTAAAAGTGTTTTGTTGGAATTATGAGCAAAAATGTCTTAATGGAGCAGAGAAGGGTAGAAACAATGTAAGAAATCAAAGTTCAATTACAAAAGTATTTTCAAAAAAATCAGGTAATGCCAACAATATTGTAACAACATTAATTAAAAGAAGGATAATTCTCACGGTTCAGAAGGAGAATGCCCTGGCACAATTCTGCTAGCTCATTTTTGCTAAGGTAAATTCACATTCCCTCCCCTGGCATCCACATTGTGATCTCCTCCTCCACATTCCCTCTGAGCAGAGAGGAGTCAGGGGATGCTTCCCACTGGCAATTCCAGACTCAAACCCAACACACTTCACCCTGTTCATCACAGTTACCACTTGTTTTTGAGCTTCAAACAACCCCAGCTCTAAAATGCTGAGGAGAAACATTCACCCAAAAGCTGAATACAAGATAAAACACAATTCATGAGACATACCAGGCAACATCTTATTTTTTCTTTTAAAAAACCCCCATATGGTTAATAGTTATACAGCTACTGTACTTCCTAAGTCAGGATAAAGTTTGCTTAATAAAATATATTTGGCCTATTGAATTATGACATTTCTAATTAAAATGAGTATGAAAGGATTAATAAAAATTGAATAGAAATTTTTTTCTTTTCTAACCAACTTCTCAAAAATCAAGTTGCAATACCCTTTCAGCATTCCATTATTTTCAAGTGTATTACACACCAGCTTTTACTCTATTAATATTTCTCTTTCAATATCTTTCAGGATATACATTTTTCTTCTGTTTGGCAAATATCCAATACTTTTGGTTCATAATGAATAAAGCCACAGCACAAACTTCTTGCATGTGTTAGTTTTGTACAAATCCCAATGCTTTGTTTTACTTCTCTATCAGATCTCAAATATTTTGACCATTGCAGGTTTATTTTTCTCTTCTCATCACAATCAGGGCTTTTAAGATGAAGCAAACCAATTGCCAGACCTCCTTGTCAGGTAAAGGTAATGTGCCCACAAAGCTATCAAGTGCAAGACAGTTACAGCAATGGTTTGCCTGCTCCTGTAACCAAGTCAAAGGTTTACACTTCAAACCCCAAAGAACTGGATGCTATTAAAGGACTATCAGAGCACTCTCAGACTCCCCAGGAAGGGAGGAGTGAAGGGCTTCTGCAAATGGCTGTCACAAAAACTGCAGCTTCCTCCTAATGCAAAGGGAATGAGGGCTGGGATCCAACACACACACCATACCTGGAGACCTGGAGCTCACACAAGCAGCCCAAACCAATCCTACACTCATTTGTTAGTTTCAATTACCTTTCCTGATTTAATTAACCATGGCTGCACCCATGTGAGAGCTCAGAGTGAAAAACAGCAACAAAAGGAAAGAGGAGTTTACAATGGAATTCATGTCCTGCTCCTTTTTTCATTTACACTTGTATGTGTTGAACAATTCTACCTGTCACTCTTCCAAGAATGAAGACTGACCTTTTACTTGAAGTAAGGAAACTTCTTCCCCCCCATCATTTACTATTTATGTCTTCTCTTATATTCTTATGGAAGAAGAAAGATTAGTGGAGTTATCACTAAACCAGACTCTGGCGACTTGAGTTCCATTGGCAACCTTCAACAAGTCCCTCCTTGCCTCACCTTTTCATTAGAAAATGCACATCAGAAGCAGCAGGGCCAACTAAAAGTTCTCAAAAAAGGGAGCATGGAACAGGAAATAATTGCTCTTCCCAGAGAGATGGGAAAGATGAGAAAATTGTTGAGCAATCAGGGAAAGCAAGGGGACAATGTCTGGTTCACTTTTTCCTCACATCACATTTTGCAGGATATGCTCTGTTCACCCTCACCGTGCTGCTCTGAGTTCCCTCCACTGGGCCTGCATTTCTCAAGCACAACACCTAAGCCTGGACATGGATCTCTGGGACAACCTTCCATTTCCTCAAGGTTTCCTGGCTGAAGTTGACACAGCTTCATTTTTGCACAATGAAAAATCATGGAGAGAACTACACAAAAGCTTTTTAAAATAAAATCCACAGGTGCCAGTTTTAATTCAGGTTTCGCTAACCCGGGCCACGCAAATTTTGATAATTTTTATTTTCTTTTTTTTTTTCTCCTGTAACTTTGCACTGTGACATATCTTAAGGGGCAGGATACCTGTTCTGCAGCAGTGGCAATTGGTCAGCACTGGGTGAATTGTCAGAAGCAGCCTGGTGATTGCTCTCATTTCACTGCATCGATCCAGCTCTGAAGGAGAGGTGTCTGAGGCCATTTGCCTTTACTTGTTTGATCCCAGCTGGGTGATCCCTGCACACCCAGGCACTGGTGAGCCAGGGAAGCGTTCACCTGAGCAGCCTGTGACGAGCCTGGGCTGTGCTGGACAGTTCCCGAGTGCAGCACAGCCTCGTGCAGCCCTCACTCGAGGAGCCTGGGGGCTGTTCTCGCCAGGAGCCACCTGCCTGGCCTTGCCTCTCCCCTGCAGCACAGCAAGAACCTCTCCTGCAAACACCCTTCACACAGCTGGGTCAGAAAATGATGCAAATGTGACCCAAAAAAGGAGGAAACTCGCTCCACAGCCAAAGTCTGTGCAACACCTTGGGGGACTCCCATCCAGCATCCATCCAATCCCACATTTTTTTTTGATTCTCACCACAGGAAAGGATGCTAGATTTACTCCCCATTGCTATTCCTCTTTTTATTCTCTCTTATTAAACCAGCCTTGTTATTAGGCCATTTCTTTTCAGCCCTCTCTTACTGAGATCCAGAAAGAACACCTCACCATCCTTCTCCCCCTCCCTGCAGAACAGGAGCCAGCTGGACTGTCGATGAACGTGTACCTCCAGCCCTCAGGGGATTCTGTACACACACAATTCACTGTTCTGCAGCACTGACACCAGTGTTTCCAGTTCAACACCTTATCATTGTGTTTATATTTAATTGACCAGTGAAGTAATTACTTCCTCCAGAAAGAAATCAATTTAGTTTCCTATATTTTCCTTACTCTCTTTTGTTGCAGCTGGTGCAATACAGAGGGCCAATGTTGTTTCTAATTCTTCCTGTTCAGTTCCTCAGGTCTACAAAAAAGGTATTTGTTGCCCAGATTGCTGTTCCTGTTTCCCGTGTTACATGCCCCATGAAGTTAGTTGTTTCTGCTGCCTACTTCTCCGTGTTATTGGACTGAGGAAACAAGATTTTTTTCCCACATTGGTTCCTGTTCAGTACTAATAGCCTGTTTCAGAAGGAAATGTTCAAAATCCAAAAGCAGTGCTCTATGCAAGCTTATCTTCTCACAGATACTATGTAATTATTAGCACCATATGGCATTGTTTTTAATAACTACATTCCTTCCTTTGTCCGTCCCTTCCAAGCCCGGAAACGTTTCTGGTGTCCTCAGCCCGAGTAATCCCCAACACACAAATGCTCCAAAACTCTTTTTTAACTCGAATGTTTTCACAAGGGCATACCTTACTATGTTTTATAAACCTACTTTATTTTATTACACGGATTCATATAAAAACTATAAACCAGGTTTTGTATCACTTTCAGGTTTTGACCATTCATCAGTTTTCCATGATAAAGCCACAGCGAAATCAATATCCTTGTAAAGCCAAGCTGTCAAAAGTTACTAGACTATTTCCAAAGGCAATTCCAATGAGACAGACTACCAGATGTTTTCAATATATTTTATACAAGATTGCATGATAATTTTTGTGGGACCGAAGGAAATAATACAACAGGTAGCGTTTGGAGGTTTGACATTTTAAATAGCGAGCACAATTGATTTTTACAAGATACCAGAGACAAAAATGCCACTTCTGGAAAATTTATACCCAAACATTCATCCACGGAACTTAAGAGCAATTGTGCTGTCAAGCAGCAAGGAAAGGAGATAGCCTTTGCCAACAAAGTCACATAAAAATGTTCACGACACCTGCATGTGCATGAGCGTGTGTGCTTACAAATAAACATAATTAATATTTAATAATGTATATTTAATCTATACACATGTATAGGTGTATGGAAGCATAGCCACTTCACTGTATTAGTTTTGCCCTTCTGCTGATTTACAGTTTTATTTCTTATAGAAGACTGCCAATTATGATTAAAATTCCCCTTATAATTAATTCAAAATTTTATTAAATCCAGCTTTTATAACTTTAAATATAATAATGCCAGCCAAGCCAGGGCAAAGAATATGTCTAGTCATTAATTCTACTTGTATCATTTCTCATTCCTCAAAAAAAAAAAAAA
>VXAC01006064.1:318003-342017 GCA_013399225.1 Rhipidura dahli
AAAAGGATCCCTCCTTAGAAATCAGCCTAGCCATGGCCATACTCATCTCCATAATAGCACAATTTCCAATTCACGCCTCATTTTCATTAATGTTTCTAGCCATAAATTTTTAAGCATATGATAAAAAATTTCTGAAGCGGCATAAAACTAACATGAAGAGGGAGTTCATTAGTATGTGACCCTAATTAGAAATTCCATATTAACTTCCCATTTCTACTTGTGCATATCCAATGACAGCAGGCCTGATATGCTGTGTACCGGTTGTACATTTGTTTTATGGGCTCTTTCTTCCCCTCCTTCGCTCATTTTTATTTTTACACAATTTCTATGTTTCCCCTGCTATTGAATAAGTCAACAGACAACTGTATCACAGCAGCACCTTTTGTGGCACAAATTATCCTGGAGAATTGTAAGAAGCTACCAGCCCAATGCTTTATTAATGATACCAGATCATAAAAAGAAAGGGGAAATTGCTGACTCCAACTCTTTTCTAATGTTGGGTGATAAAAATGCTTCTTCAGGATTCAGAAGGTTAAGTTCTAATGTGTATTTTGAATAGAGTATGCTGAAATAATTGCCTCATAAAGCAATGCATTGACCAGCCTGCTAATGGCTGTATAGTGCAAAACTCAGCAAGAGTGCCAAGCTTACTGGAAAAAATGCTGTGGCACTACTTTTGTAGCTTTCCATATTAAGTTAACTTCACCCTTTTTCCACCTTTTTTGTTTTTAATCCTGCCAAAAGGAAACCTTCCTACCTAACCCATTACTGACTCCTTTCCACTATGATAGGAGTAAGTCAGTAAAATGTAAACCCCAAAAAGCAAACCTGAGCACAACAGTAAGAAATCACAATCATATTTCCCCCATATGAACCCAATCACTGGTTTGTTTTTTTTTTTTTTTTTTTTTGATTCTTCTTCAGTTTGATATCAAGCCAGTAGCCAAACTGAAAGCAAAACAGTTATTGTATTTTAAAATATGGGTGGGTTTCCAGCTTACAAACTTTTCATTAAAAAGAAGGTGTCCAATAAAGCAGAGTCCCTGCTGACAGTGCACACTCTTCAAAACAGCAGAGAAGTGCTTCAAGCCTGTCCCTGTTTGTACAATACCCAAGAACGATAAAATAAATCAAAAAGAGGTCAATAGACACGTAGAAGCACACAATACTCCACACACTGTAGCCAGAATTAAGAAAAAAATTACTTTAAAAACCTCCATTAAGGTACCCCTAAAACCCCAGAGCTGGGTTTACAGCGGGCCAGGAAGGCTCCACACCTGTGCTTTACAGACCAAAGTGCACAGGCAGGGAGATGCCCAAAGCACACCAGAGCGAAGGAGATAATAAAACAAAGAGACAAATGGAAGTTAATATTAGGTATTTATCTGTTGTAATTATCATCATTTGAGAGATATAAGGTGTCGTCATCCCTGGGTTGTGAGTGAATACCAAAAAAAACTACACATCTGTTTACACATGCACTCCTGGGATAATGTTGGTATCCAGTGACCATTTTATCATCAGCAAAGCTTCAAGCACACAAGTCCCAGGTTTTCTGCTTCCAACTCCCCTGCAGCCTGGCAATGCCCAGAGAAGGGGTTGGTTTGGCCACTTAGACTGTAATTCACGAGGCACAGAGCACACCACAGCTTCCCAGACAGCTCATTCCCTTCCCAGTGACCTGGGCAACGCTGCCACCATCCCCCAGCCTGTCCCTCCTGGGTCACAGCTCTGCTTTAATAGAGGCCACCTGACACTCAGGTGAAAAAAAGCTGTAATACCATACAGGATACCCAGAGCTTGCATTCTGATGCCAAGAGACAAGGCAATTTCAGGAGAAGCTCTCTGTTAGCATTTACTGCCCCACAAAAGGCTAATAAAAACTAAATTAGCATTTTTGTACTGGTTAAAATATAAAGCCATACATTTTAACTCTTTCTCCCTGAACTGGGTATGTAGGCCTTCAAGGTACACTCAAGTGTTTTGGTTTTGACTAATTTGTTTACATCTCCTTATTTTGGTTTTGTTTTGTTGTTTTGGGGTTTTTTTTTGCACCTGAATTCACCGAGTTAGCAATATTCTGATTTGAGAAACAGATGAAAACACATCCAGTTCAATGATAAAACTCCTTTTGATTTCAAAGCTGTATGTATTAACAGTCAGATACAATGCTGATAACTACTACAAATATCTAAGAACTTCATGCAAAATACACTCCAAGCTTGGATGTGTTTGGATATCAAAACAGGGAGTGGTAAGATTATTATGAGAGTGGAATAAAAACTTTCTTAGGCTCCATATTAGTCAAGAAATCCCCAACTGTAAAGTGCAATGAAGAATATCACTGAATAATAATATACACCAATACCAATATACGCCAGCAGCAGTGTACAGAAATAAACCTACAGTGAAGGTACTAAGTTTTAAAAAGTCCTTGGTTTTGTCTTGACTGACAGATGTGCAATTTTAAAATACAAATCATTCATGGAGAAAACCTGTGACACCTCTCTACATTATAAAAACTAATGGATCAGAACACTGATTACTGGAAAAATAAATCAGTTTTTGAGATCTTAAGATGTCATAAACTAAGCATCACACACTGTGGATATCAGATGTATTACCAGAACCATTTGATTGATTTATTGTTAGTTTTGCAATCATTCTTTTCAATTTTTTTTTAACCCATTATCAATAGTGAACAAATATATTAAAAGCCCTTCGAGGGCACTGTGTATCAATGATTTCATCTTGAAAAAAAAATATTTATTGCAAATAGCAACTAAAGATTCAGCTTTATTTTTAAAAGTGCCCCTAACACCTTCCTTTAATGAAACACAAGCAATAAAAGCAAACCAGAATGGCCTTTCCAGATTGCTGCCTGATATGAAAATTCATAGGCACCTAAAATTCCTGATTCATTTTGAAGGTAAAAATGGAAATTATTTTCAGTATTTCTATCCTCCCCCCACTCCTCCTCACACATACATACTATTTCCCCCCTGGGAAATAGTGAAAAAGAACTATTAGTTATTACTATAAGTAGAAGTCAAAATCCTGTCAGAAGGCAATTTTGATAGATGGGTATTTGAATAAAAATAAGACAGGCATTGTATTTATATGACACAGATGTGAGATTAAATGATATTATGAAACTTCAGAATAATTTTTTTTTTAAAATTATCTCTGTTTGGATCAAGCACATTAAGAGAAGACAAGCCAAAGTTAGCTGCAATTCACACAGCTTAGCACGACCTGACCCACTTGAAATTTCTTTTCTCAGACTTGGCTGACTTAGCCAAAGCTAAGACACACATCGTAACATAATGGGCCAGAACATCAATCAAGGCTTATTTTTACTCCTTTACTGCTATTCTGAGCTCTTTTAGAAACTTATTTCGACTTTGTTATTCAAATACATGTTTTCAATGAACTCTGCTACTTTTACTCATTTTCTACGAAAACAATGGGAAAAGCATAAGCATGGGAAACTGGCATTTAGAAAAGGGCTACAATTTGGGACTCATATACTACAAATGGCATCTCCATTCCAGCCTAATGTTTCTTTATGCACATTCCTCTGACTCCCCAATTACAGGCTTTCAGCAGAGCTCAAATAAACAAAATAACAAGTAAAAGAGCAACGAGAGATCAAACCAGTAGGATTTGAACATGAACCTGACACCTCCAGCTGGGTGACTTAATCACCTCAGCTGATCTGGACATTTATTTAGCCCTATGTTTGAACCCTTTAGCTTTCCATCAAAACACTCAACAGACAAAAAGCATTCCAGCCACATGTAGATGGGTAAGAAACTCATGTGAGGTATCAGAGGGAAGGTTTAACTCCTGTGAATACTTCACTACATTTATTAAGTCAAGTCATGGCCAGGAAGGGATGATTAAGAATGCTTCCAAGAAGGTATTTCAGTTTACCCTGCACAAGGAATCTGCAGCTACTGGCTGCATTTTGGTCTCAAGGATCATAAAGGGGCCTCAAGAGATTTCAAGCAGCAGCTCCTGATTAAAGCAGAGTCATCTGAGAGACCACAGCAGTGGGTTGGGTGCAGATCACACAGCTGCCTCTCCAAGAAACCAGTTCTAAAGCTTAAATACTCACAGGGAAAAAACTTTTCCAGTTTGAACCTACCTTGTTTTAACTTGCATTTCTCATCCTCTTGCCATGATAACCTCTGTGAAAAGAAAGGCTCTATCTCCTCACAGGTGCTTAGGGGCTGCTCTTTGCATCCCCCAGACTCTGCTCTCCAAGCTGAGCAAGCCCTGTTCCTTCAAGATCTCCTCCCAAGCCATGCTGCATTCTTGACCACCCTGAGAGACCTTCTGCACCCTCTCTTACCTGTTTTTATAGCTCCCAGGGGCTAAAAACCAGAGGCACATCCAGTGCTGATAAGGGGATAATCATTCCCAATGTCCTTTAAAGCAAAACACCTGGGCTGCCAGGTGTCAACACTTGTCCCACTCCAGTCTTCAATTGCTTCAGTTGCCCCACCTGTTCCCCTCTGTGGGCACTGAGGATGGTGCCAGGGTAATTTCTCAAAAGACACTGCTCAAAATGGGGCAGCTCCAGGGCCCAGGCTGCTTTGCCAGCAGAATGCCTGACCTGGAAGAAAGACTTTAAACTAGGAAAGGGAAGGAGGAGAGGTACCACAGCCCTGTGGAGGGGCCTGATGAGCAAAAGGAACACAAAAATCAACTGAACAAGGCTCACACGGAGTCTACTCATGCATGTCCCCATGAAAGCAAGGAAGTGCCTACAAAGCAAAATTATGGACAATGCAGTAAGGCACAAGCAACCCAGGAGGCTCCTGGATGTGGAGTGCACTGATGAACAAATTCCTGCTGATGCAGCCTGGCTGATGGGTAGAGAGTGCCCTCCACAAGGGTGCTGGTGACACGAAACTGGGAGGAGTGGCTGATATGCCAGAGGGTCACACTGGCACCCAGATATTCCAGAAATCCATTGATTTCTTTACTGGGAGGACAACTGACCACAGGAGCAGTCTGCCCAGATCATTAAGAGCAGCCTAATCCAGGATAGCCCTGCTTGAGCAGGAGAGGTGCAAACATTCAACACCAATCCAAAATTTTGGCCCAGAAATACTCTGCTTTTTTCCTACTTTTCCACAAAAATGCCACATATAAAATGCAGCCATACAATTATGTTATAGATGCAGTGTGCTCTAAATCAGATATTTGTTTTTAAGTTATTTTTGTTGAATGTAAAACTTAAGCCAGGGCTATGCAGAGAAGATTGCTGGGAATTTCTACAACATATATGGTTTTTGTTATATCTTGCCTGCATTTATTTGTCTATATTCCTTACATAACCTAGTGTGGAGTGAGATTAACAGACCAAGACAGGTTAAAGCTGGTGCCCACAATATTATGAATTATATTCCTATTACCTCTTGATTGTGTTGAGTCTTCATCTCACTGGTGTGTATCCACTGAACTTGGTTCTGGAAATCTCAATACTGGAATCACTCCACACTTTTGCTTTTGAGAGTAACAGTCTCAAACACAATGCAAGTCACACAGGTACAGAGTCCCAAAAAGAAATAATTTATGCTTTTCCTAGTAGCTTTACATATATATGTCTATATATTTATAAGAACCTTGTTTGTAATCTACTTCTCTCATACGGTGCTTGACTTGCAGCATTGTGTGGGGAGAAAGGCTAAAAAACAGCTGTATAGCAAGAGAAGGAGGGAACAGAAAACTCATGTCAAGCCACTGCAACCTGAGAGAAAAGTTGAGTTCCCTTCCTCCAAGAGAATCATACTTACTGTCTTGGCTTCAGAACAAAAACTTGACCTGATAAGAACCTGAACATTCCTGACTTCCACTCATGCAAACAAATCATGGTTCTAACCTGGCATAAAGCTGAAAGCTTCATTCTGTGTCAGTTATTTTGAGTTATTTATAGCTAAAAGAAACAGGCTCAACTGGAAGCTATATTTAGGAAAAGCTGGAAATTTTAAAAATAGGACCCAGCCATGAATTTGCAGTGCCATTAAGCTGCTAGTTTAAAGTGTCTGTGTGACACATTGACAACTTTTTCTGGATGGATATTTATCTTTTGCCTTCTCCCCTCCTCACACCTTTATTTTTTTTATTTTTTTTTTTAACATACATCTTTCTCTATTGCTTCCTCACAAGCACTGATAGCTCCAGCTAGTTCATAAATCCCACTGCTGCCTGCTGCCACGGGATGTGGTCATGCAGAAAATATTTCATAGGGGAAGGTGTTAGCTAGCTAGAGGCAGTATTGTCGATCATTACTGGGAACTGCAGCTACTGGGATGTGACTGTGTATTCATTTCATGCATTATAACACCTAATGTACATGACAAAATGTTGAATATTAAGTTAATTCACAAACTAGAATAGCTGGTGTTGCTGGAGCTGTACAGAAAATACGTGTTATTATTCCTTCTCCTTTTCCAGTGCTTTCTAGCATCTAGAAAATGGTTTGGTTTCAAAATTGCTTAATTTAACCATTTATTTTACCTGGATTTAGTTCATTAAAGTTTGAGCAATGCTTTGATGTCTATTGCTAGAAGCTGCCATGCAATTTTATTGTTGTCTCTTTATGCTCTTGCCCCTGTAGAAATTCATGATGACAAAATCTGCCCTTAAATGTTTTGTACAGAGGGAAATTTTCAGTATATTAGGAGTTAATTTAATTGACACAATTCAGAGACAAATTTTAAAAAATAATGTCTAAAAATTATTATTATTGCTTTTGTTGTTATTAACACCAGGATCCAAATGGTTAAAATATGAGGCAGATGATGCATTTGTACAGCAAATTCCTATTCTAGGAATTAGAACAGAACCACAAACCCCCGGCCAGGCTAATAACCTACTCTGAAGGTGAAAATGCAGTGTGGGGCACACAGAGGAGTTACCCACCTCACAAGAGTTCTTTTTTTCAAAGTTCCTCATGCCAGATCAGGAACAAACAGGTCACCTTGGCCTTAGACAACCCTGTAATAAAACTGAGAAGGAGTAACCTACTACCAGAGGAAAGAAATTAAGCTCTTTTCCTCTGCCATGGTTTCCACAAGAGCAGAGATGTTTATCTTATTAAATGGTGAAGAAATGCAACAAATAATCCACACAACCATTTTCAGATCAAGATGTCATCCCACTGTACCCCTAGAATAGAATCTTCACGCAGAAGGTGATTGGAGAGAAGGAATCCAGGTTTCCATGACTCAATTCACCAGCTCCTGTGCAGCCACAAGAACACCTAGAATATTCCTTATCCCTTTCATACAAATGCCTATAGTGTGGAGAAACAAAGATAAAAATAAACAAAACTACTCTGAAGAAAGAAGCTGGGTTTTTTTTGAACTCCCTATTTTGAGTAAGAATATTGCCAGGTGACAGCTGTTTGTGATGTGCATTAGGGATGTGGTGAGTGAAATTACACACAAAGTTTGCTGTTTGCCCCATTCAGATCCACCTTCTGTCACCATTCAAGTAACCCACTCAGTGGTGTGTGTTACAAGAGCAGTTTCCTCCTATGACCTGGCAGTTCCACAGTTCTCCCCAGAGGAAACCAATATACTTAAAAAACCTGGTATACAAATTGCATTGGGGGACATTTCATCCACCAGTGAAAGAAAAGTCTCATGGGGGAAACAGGGCAGAGCACCTCACCAAACATAACCTGACAAAACCAAGTGAAGACCTTTGAAATGTATCCCTTGGACTTCTTACACCTCCTAAAGGTCATATATGTTAAAAAGCAGGTCATTTTAAATATATTACAGTTCTTCCAGAATCATGTGAAAATAACAACAAACAGCCGAGGCCTCGCTACAAATCATGATGCAAAGCTTAAAATGGAGACAGCTTGGGCAGTCTCAGCCTCCTGAGAATATGACTGTGTGACAAGAACACACCAGTTAAGGATACAGCTGTGAGAACACTCCTGGAAGCAACCCTCCACTGATCTTAGAATGGTGCTCATTTTAATATGGAAAATATCATAGGGTTTTCAGGGTAGGCTTTGATTTCAAAAGCACAGAAATAAAACTGTTGTGACAGACTTCGTGTTGTTGTTTACAATCAATGTTACTTTGAAAAGAGCTGTGGGATGAGGTGGAAATGCCCTGCAGCAAAGGAAAGAGTGGCCCTTCCTTTGGGAATTACCAGGAGTGCTCACTGGGGAGGTTCAGCCTGGTCAGCGCAAGGTGACAGAGGGGAACTGGCTGCTCAGAGGCAGGAAAAGCACAGGGATGAGCAGGGGACAATCAGAAGGGGCTCTGAGAACAGAGAACCTTGTGGGAGCTAAAGGGAACTTGGCAGAGCTTGTTGCAACTTGCAAAGCCACCAGCTGAAATCAGATCTGTCGGTAAGAACCTGCCTCCACAGACACAGCAGGCAGAAGAACAGGTGCAGATAAATCCCTTTTATTTATTACTTATTTGCTCTGAGTGTCTTCTGTTCAAAAACCTAAATATTCTGGCTTTAATTCTAATATAACCTGTCATTTAAAATATGCAAAAAGCCTTTTAGCTTTCTTTGGCAGTGCTCTATAAAGAGGAGATCTATTTAAATCCACCTAAAAGATCCAGCTGACTCAGGGTCTCATTATGTAAGTGTGTGATCATATTACTGACAACCAAAAAAGAGCAAAAAACAAAAGGGAAAACATCAGCCTGCCATCATTTGTGGGAACACTGAGGACTACAGGCAGTATCAGAACAGATTAATTAATTCTCAAGTAAGCAGGACAATGTTCAGTCTAATGCATAGACTGCATCTTCAAACACTAAACACTGGAGCAAAATGAGAATCTTGCTTTGTTCTTTCCAACAAAACCAAGCAAAATCCCTCGAAAGAGTGAGCTGCACACCAGAAGCCTGAAACTGCATCACCCTGCTGGAGAAACCCCTCTGGGTACAGAAGAAGGAAATTTCACCCTGCCCCAGGGTAGAAAACAAACAGCAAAAGTCTGCTGCCAATGTATCATAAACCATACTGAAATGCCATTGAAGAGATCTGGACTTTTATATATCTAGTATTGCTACCAGGCTTTGGAAAAAGAAAAATGGTTCTTGCAACACAGCACCAAAGTTTTTGAAAGAGTTAATCTTTCTGACTTTGTAGTAGTTTTTATATGCCAGTCTAGGGCAGGATTTTCCAGCTTTACATGCATATTTCTCTCTGAGAGTTGTCACCACCAAATTAAAAGTTTCAACATAATCCTTATTATTTTTCTTCTTATTATTACAGTATGTTACATTTCAGGTAAATACAAGGCTAACTTTTTGCCTTGGGGCAAATACCTTGTTCCCTACTAATTCAGGTTGTTTTCTGAAAGAGGTACCAAGCCCTGCTGAATCCAGGGGAGGCATTTGGGCTCACCAGACGGGGATGAAAGCGTTACCTGAGCAGGTGTGACAGCTCAGCCCAGCTGCACATCACTTACAGGAGCTACCAAGGAGCTTCTCAGGCTCCGAGGACACAAGTGCCACACCTGTGAAGGGAAGGCTCAGGACAACCAGCTTCTGCCTCCCTGACAGACAGCTCCCACCCTGCTCCTGCACTTCCCTGCCTGCCCCATTTGGCTCTGGAACATCCTGCAGCTGGAAGCAAAAATATCAACAAACAGACAAAATTCATCCTGAGCAGGAAGTGTCAGTCTTCAAATCTCTAAAAAGCCTCTTGATGTTCTCCTGAAGAGTTCAGTCAGTGAAGGTTTTTGCTTGTTGGGTTTTTTGGGGGTTTTTTTGGGTTTTTTTGTGGTTTGGGGTTTTTTTTTTGTTTGTTTGTTTGTTTGTTTGTTTTTTTCTGGTTTCAGAAAATAGAGAGAAGAATATATTCTTGCTTACTTACAAAATAACTTTTAAGGACAAAAATGGGAGCTGGAAAACCAAGTCACAGAAACCTTTTTAAGCTGAAACACGTAGCAGAAGTTCATGTCACTGCACTCCCAACTGTCTTGCAATTTATATTACCACTGGCATAAAGGACATTTACTATATAAATGATCATTGGAAAGTAAGAACAGTAATGGGGTAGCAGATTTTAACTGCTTGACTAAGCTGAATTTTGTGCTTTCTGTGGAACAACAGTAATTTGGAGGCTCAGTACGGTGTCTTCTACTGAGAAATCCCAGAGCCAGAATGATCCTTTCCCAGCACTTTTCAAGACAGTGGAGCAGGAACTCCCACACCTCACACTTCCCTGGGGACAGGAATTATTCTCTTCCCCTTAATAGGCTGAAAAACACAGAATGTGAAATATGTCTCCAAAAACTTACTTGCAAATGTTATTATGCCCATTTGCAAATTCAAGCAACACTGAAGTGGAAATAAGAAAATATTGCCGAGTTAACAAATGTTTGGTACATATTATAACCTCCTATTAAACATATGGGACTTTTTCAACCAGTATTCTTTTATATATATATACACATATACACATATATATACACATATATATATATAGGCACATGGAGACATGGAGAAACCTTTTGAAATCCAGGTTAGGACAACAAGAGCCTGAACTTTTCATCTTGGAATTAAACCATGCTGAGTAAAACTTTTGAACACAATAGTATAGCTACAGGAAGTCCCCTGAAACAATAATTTGTAACTATTTTTCTCTGCACTTCGTAAATAATGAATAGTTAAAAAGAAAAACAACCCATGGTATCCCACTTTTTTTTAATGTACAGGTTATGTGAGCAGGCTACAAGATAATTTTGAGGAAAAAATGTATTATTTTGACACCTTGCAGTCATTCTCCTTCACAGCTGGATTTTTAAGCCTTGTGGGAAGAAAAAAAAAAAAAAAAAAAAAAAAAAAAAAAAAAAAAAAAAAAACCAAAACATAACATGTTTTGCAAGTAAGTAAAACAGTTTATGAAACAGTTTGAAATACAAAACCATTATTCTTTTAATCTAACATCATAAAAATGTTTCTTCTCACAAGTAATGAGCTATTTATTTTTTCTTTTTATTATAAATTTCTACACAGAACACTTATCCTGGCAAAGTAATTTAGTATGTTTCTATAAATAATGATGAGTGACTTAATTTTTTTAAAAATACTGTAAAAGAGAAACTGTCTCACCCACACTAAATTCCCAAATGTGAAAGCCAATTTGCCTGAAAATCTGTACTTTTCTCTTTTGTTTTGTTTTTTTTTTTTTTAAATGGAAAAACCTGGGAAGACAAGGTCATTAGAAAGTGAATATAAAACTATTAGATATATGTGCCTTATACTTCAGGTGTTCCTAGCAGGTAGCTTGGATAAGCTTTCAATAATTACCATGCACTGCTACCCAAAGAGCTCCTGATAACTCCCATCCCATCAGCTATTTTAAAGCATTTACCATGCTGAAGCATAAAATGCAATGGTACAACAGACAACACAAAAATCCCAAAAGGCTAACAAAGGAAAGAAGGATATTAATGCCATTGTCAGTGGTGGGAACCAGCCACCATGCTAAGCTTCACCCTCTTCCTTCCTCTGAAAACTCTGTCAGTGGATATGGTTCTAATTTCATTTCTAAAGTCAAGGTAAGACATAGAAAATGGTACTACAAGTGAACAGCATTTGCTTCATGTCTGGAGTTTTCCTTGGGCAACTCCTACCAAACTATCACAGATTAAATTATAAAATCTGATGAGATCAGTCCACCAAGTGCTGATTGAGAAATGAACAATTTTGGAAAGTTGGAGCCCAAACCTCTTTTTAATCTTTTCCCCCAGTACTTGGTAAGGATGTGCTGTCTGAACAAACTCTTCATGTGTGGATCCTTCAACCAGTGCTGCCCATTCCAGCTGCAAAACCCCCTGGCTGCACCAAACCTGCTGGTGCCACAGTGCTGGGTTCCACTCAGTCCAAGAGCTCCACGGAATGAACCCATCAGGGCTCTGTCTCAGGAATTCCTACCACATCTAGGACTCAGAGCTAATGTCAAATCTTAAATTTCCCCTCAGGAATTAGACACAGGTCCACACACTCTTGGATGGCATTGGAAAGCCAGGCTGTCACCCAGCCACCAGACCCACCCCCAACACTCAGCCTCAAATTATGGACTGGAGTTCTCAAAGAAATTCAGTCTTCTGTATGTCCATTATTTGCCATCACCCCTTGCCTCGGTGACATTGAGAAAACAGCTGAAATTCTCATCTGGGAAACAACTTTAGTGTTAGTAAGGAGTATGTGTGGTTACATAGTTTCACAATAGAGCATCTATACTTGCATTTTCCAAAGTAACTGAAAAAAATTCCCACCATTCTCCAGTCACACAAGGAATTCACATGTTTGCAATGTGCTAATTTGAAATTTAAACTAAATTGGAAAAAAAAATACAATGGAGGGAGATTTGCACAGTATTTATTTCATGGGTAGTTTTATCCAACTGAAGAGTACCTATTGCTTTTTATTCATTTATTTAAAAATGATGAATGAAGCAAGATTTACTGTACCTGAAACATACAAATGGCACAGCATGTTTAAAGAAGAATAAATTGCTTCAAGTTTTCTCAGCTGAAGTGGCCAGATAAGTTATTTTTATGCATCCAGCTGGCAGAATGAGTTGAAACATTATTTTGCACACTGTGAGTGCATCTCACTATCCTTTTTAGTAGTGGGATAATTGTTAATTGTCAGAGTGGGAAATGCCTTAGCAGGTGTATAAAAAAGCAGAGCAGAAGGGAGGAATAATGAAGGAGAGCATCGTGCCTTGGAGAGGACCACGAAAAACCTGCTAACACAGAGAACTGGTGAGACACTAAACCACAAAATAATAACAGTGAGCCTCAGGAAGTGGGGCCATTACTGACTGATCCTTGACCAGACTTGATTCTGGTTGGCTTATAATGCAAGCATTGAAATGATGTGCAGACATAATTTTAAACTTTAAAATTTTGATTTTTCTCCTTTTTTCTTTTTTTAAAGCTAAGTAATTTTAAATAGTGTTTTCAGAGTTTACATGACTAGTTATGATAAGGTCGATCACCAGGATTTTGAACAAACACTGGCAAAAATAATAATCAAAGAAATGAGACCAATAGTTTTGAAAGCCCAGTTTGTTACAATTTCCCTTATATAAATGATAAAAATATTTTTAAATACACTTTTGGAAGCAGTACATCTGAGTGTGGTGAGGTATGCAGTGCACAGCAGAACTTAGCCAGGTGGGAGATACTGAGAACAGTGAGAACAAACCAGAGGAGTTGGCTCATGTGCTATTTTCTTTCCACATGATGCATTTTTTAAATTTCCCATTCTCACTACCAAGATTCATCCTCCTGCTCAGTCTTTGCTCTCCCAGCCTACCACACTTCTCTCCTATACTCAATTTACTGATTCTCACTTCACTTGCACGAATGCAACATCATTAACTCCACTTGACACACCTCTAACTTATAACAACACTTAAATAACTTTAGAATCAATCCCATTATCTCCATCATTCAGGAAATGATAGAGGAAGGTGAAGCCAACTCTAATGAACCTCAGAGCTAAATGGACTCGTGGGATAAAAAGCATAATTTAATTGTCAAAACAGCAGATTTGTCCAGTTTTAGATTTAGTGGTTCTGTTCCTTCATTCCCTGCAGCAGACAGCAGCAGAATTGTGACCACCAGCTCTGCTGCCAGCTGACTGCCACAGTCTGCATCACCCCCAACACACTTTAAAAACCCAGCAAGCACTTAATGAGCATTCTCCTAATGATGGAAACCCACTGCATCTTTCTCTAGTAGCTTTGTGCAGCTGTAACATTGCAAAGCCACTGCACAGCTTGAAGTCATTTCACAGCCCAGAGATGCCTTCTCAGTCACACAGTGGCTGAGGGTGGAAGGGACCTCTGCAGGTGTGCTGGCCCAGCCCCAGGCTCCAGCAGGGACACCCAGAGCTGGCTGACCAGGAGAGCACCCAGATGGACACAAATGAATGATCAAATGGGAGAGCTGGCTGCAGGAGAACAGGTACAATTCCTGCAAAACTGAGATTCAATTTTACCACTTCACAAACACCATCCAGTGGCACTTCATGAAGATAATTATGCTGTCCCTGGAGAGAACAGTTCAAGGTTGACACTGATGTATGAAGTGACTCTGGAGAGTGTTGGAAGCTGCAGAGTGAGAAGGCTCCTGCTGTCTTTTAGTTACACAAATCTCATCACCAGGGTGGAAAGCTTCTCTGTTTCACCATGATTAATAAAGACAAACTTGTTCCCTTGCATCTTTTACTGAGTATACATCAAAGGCCTGGTATGGAAGAGCACTGATTTATAGCTAAAAGGTGCACAAAAAAAAAAAAGTCTCTTGGCATATTCAAGTAGAGGATCAGAACAGTGAGCAGAATTCCTCACACTCCAGTGAGTTTAAAGAAAAACTATATGGTGGATTTTAAATTTTTTCCCAGATTATAAAGGACTGTTTCTACTGAACAGTTTATACTAAATTCAATCCTCAAATTCAAACACTTTGTGTGCCTTTTTCAGTCTTACAAGTTCTACCAACAAAACTGTATTGAATTTAATTTTGCTTTTAAACTGCAGTTCAGATACACTGTGGTTTGGCTCAGGTTCTTTCAGACTTCTCTAACCTAATTAAAAACTGATCTCTGAACTGATTCAAACATGGCAAAAAGATGGCTGTGCTCTGTTCTAATGACATTCAAGGTTACAGTCATATAAATCTTTGGATCAAAGAGCCTACAAAAAGTAAAAATCCACTTGCCAAATCAGTAATGAATTTCTAAGAAGACAAGGGAGTTACTTTTCCTACAGAGAGATTGTGTTACTTTTGCTATGTATATTCATCTATAAACAGCTATTGCTTTGGGTCAAAAGACGAACAGCTGGATAGACAGAATAATGATGCCATTGAAACTCCTATGTTAAAATTTAACTTTTTTTTTTTTTAGTAATTCTATAATTCTACTGGTCCAGTAAGGCTCCCAAAAACCCCACTATGAACTGGCAAAAAACAAGTAAAAGAAAAGCTTTTGTTTCATATATTGTTGCACATTTCCTGGCTCACAGACTCTCACTTCAGATGCTGCAGCTCACTTGAAACCATGAAGACAACCCAAAACCTTAATTCCTTCAAAGGATGGAAGCAGAACTGGTTTTGGTCATCCTGACAGTGAGTGACACTGGTATATAACCAATTCCTCACTGGGGTTTGGGCAGACAGGTGAACATTACACAGATAAAGGCCCTGTAGGCCACTGTCAGGTAGGAAAAAACCTGACAAACCAAAACCTGGGCTTTCTTCTGGCAGGCAGAATGCCCAGTCTCCTGGTTTATAATATCCTCTTGGATATAAAGCAGCACTCATGTGCCCATATACAGAACCAGGATCCCATTGTTCCTGCCTAGGCCCAATTTGGGAACTACTTCAGTCCCGAGGAAAAACAAGAGGAACTACAGAAATGATTGCCGTGGTTATTGGGCATAAATTGTGTGGTTTACTACACCCACGCCATGAGCATCTGATGAATTTACACGAGTGTGCAAGCAGCTCATGTTTGAGTCCCCAATTAGTTCCCATGTGAGCACACCACCAGCTCTTGCACAAGTGCTTGATGAGTTCATGGATGGGCATCACTTTGGAGGTCCAGGGGTGGACAGCCCGGTGTGTTGCAGCCTGCCTGGAGACAGCCCCAGCAGGGAAGGGCTTCTCCAGGGGCCTCAGCACCTCCCCTGAGCAATGGATGATTTCAGCAAGGGCAGCAGCTTCTCTGCTATGAGCGATATCAGCTCTTGTGATTCAGTTCTCTGTGAAATCACCCAGGGTAGACTCAGGGACAGAGAGATGAGGGGCTGAGTATGGCAGTTCCACGGGGTGCCCTTTACTGTCCAGCTGCCCTTGTGAAAGGGAAGGTCAGGGACATCAGCTCCCTGGAGCCCAAAACCTGAGACAGGGGTCTCTTTATGGGAAAGGCAGGGGGTGGGGTAGGAACCAATTATCCAGCAGGGTACAAGGTATTACCACAGAGCAGCAAGGCACACTGGGGGTGGTTCTTTTGGTCAACATAACCCAGAGGAATGTTTGTTATCCCTGAGTCCTTTTGCTCTCAGCCTTCTCTCCTCTAAGGGAGTGCAGAGGGCTCCTGAGCCAAGGACTCCCAGCCCCTCCACACAGGGGCCCCATCAGCTGACAAAGCTGTGCAGGGTGGCCAGGCACAGGTGTGTCCCCATAGCCTTGACAGCCAGGCCAGGGTGGCACCGTGAGCCGGAGCCTCTGCCAGCCTGAGCTGCACACAGAGCCCATGCTCAGGGATGTCCACAAAGGGAATCATTGCTCAGGAAAAGAGGGAAAACAGCCTGGGAGACGCTGTGAGAAGATTCGTGGCAGGAGAAACTGCTGGAAACATGCAAGTGGAGCTGCAGAAAGGGGATCCTTTGCTGAGCTTTTTCAGTTTTGAAAACTAATTACTCCAAATGGGGGGGGAGCAGCTGTGGACTCTGGGTCTCCTCCACGTTGTCTGTTTCCTGAACCTGCTGCAGCCCATTTCACTAACTTATTCTCTCATACTGACACATCTTCCTGATGAAAACTGAAAATAAATGTTTGTGTCTTGCTTCTGGAATCTGCCACTACCAGCCAGGTGGACTGTGAGTTAGGATTGCTACAACGGTGGTCAGACACTCCAACTTGCAGTGTGACAGTAAAGTTGATGCTTTTTGAAAGACAAATACTGCAGATGTAATGCTACAAATAAATGCTTGACAGGACACAAATGCTCTAGGAGAAAAGAGTTTTCTAGCACAAATTTGAAATTGGTTTTGTTGCATTCCTTCCCTCTACAGCAGCATCATGTAAAACATAACTCTAAAAATTTTAGCTGCATTAAAGAAAAATCTCAGAATCTTAGTCACACAGCAAGTGCACTACACACATATAAATATGTTCACGCACACTTAAATGATTCCAGTCCTTTTTCAAAAAGCACAAGCACAACATAATACGTACATTAGTCAGCCAGCCCAGGGTAACTTGTACAAAATTGTAATTCATAACAATTTCAGAAGGTTTTGGTGTTTCCCTCATAAAGCTGCACAAACAAAACCTGCAGAGCACCAACAGCTGAGTGTTTCAGAAATGCAATTATGTCCCATACAGGGACTGCAAACACACTGCAGCCTCCCATTTCAGTCTGTGGTCTCTGCAATGTGCTACCAAATACTTAACCACTGGTTGCCCAGGTGCTCTTATTGAGAGATCTCTCTAGTGTGCTAATTAGTTCAGAATGTAGCTGCCAAAATAAAATGACATAAAGGAGACTAATGCATCATAAATATCCCACCTGAGTAAAATAAGAAAACATCTGTTAAAGACCTTTAAACATTCATTTCATTATTGGGGGATGGGGAGGAGGTCTGTAATGGATACAAAGGAAAAAGCAAAAAGGCAAAAAAGCAGGGAATAAATGTCTGTTTCTTCCTGTATTCTGGAGTTGGGTTAAGTTATTGTGATAGCTGGCTTCTTTTTTTTATGTGTAGCAGGTCCAAATACAGGCTTACTTGCTAACAGCACTAGAAATTGGGCCTGAGCGTTTGGTGAAAAAATGGAAAAAGGATGCTATTTTTCCCTGATCTTCATCACCCATGTTGAACACAGAGAGTGGACAAAAGTTTCTCACCTCGGCACATCAGGGTAAAAAACCCCCAAATCCCAAAAGCTGGCTGTGCTGGCAGTGCCAGGAGTACAGGTGTACCTGGGTGCTTACTCATCCACCCTGAGAGTGGATCCTCCATCCCAAATTCCTGCTCTCTGGAACAGCTTTCTCTGCAGGTGGGACTGGGGAGCTTCCACGTCAACAATTAGCAAAATAAACCCAGCACAATTAACAGGCTCAGGGTCTTAACTGGCAAAGCATTTGAGGACCCAGCCAGATGTTGACATGCAATGGGTTCCTGAGGAACTCCAACATTTCTAACCTTCTAAAGGCAGATTGTTTGAAAGTATCTGATAAGCACTTCTGATCTCAAGGGTTTTGCAGTGTTTTTGTTGGTTATGGAAGAGCTGCAGCCTTGAGGAGGCTGCGGTTTCAAGGTGGCTGAAATGCTCCCTACCAGCAGCAGTCCCAACTGAGGGAAGAACATTCCATTGTTAATGCACAATAATGAAATATTACAATACAAGTCTTCCAAGATAAATGCTAAGCTGAATTAATGACAAATGCTTCTCTAGGGGCACGTTCGATCTCTTTAACATGGTCTCTTTTCTCTCCCTGAAATACCCTCCTCTCACTGAAACACTGATTTGAAGAGAGGCATTTCTATGGAAAAAATACCATTAAAATCTCTGTGGCAGTTTTTTACTCGGACATCCTGAAAAGAGTATATGTGTCAGGCAAAACAGTCCTGACTTGGGGAATTTTCCTTAATTTATTCTCATTTAACACAAAGTAAGTTTAAAAAAAAAAAAAGAAGACATACTGCAGTTCTACTATACACTAATTGAAAATTAAGAATCACCAGGGTCCTACAAGAAGTAATGTGTATTTGAGTGCTCTTTCAGAGCTCCTAAGGATAAAAGCAAACTACATTATACAAGCTTATATCGTGCATACCCAGCATAGAACTAGTCTGATTTGGTTTGATTTTTACTTTGGACAGGCTTACATTTTGTTTTTAAACACTGTTACCTTTTAATTATTCTGTTATCAATACTGGCACATAGCCCAGACGATGGGCACTGTTGATATTTTCCCATTTTCTCCATTTACTTTAGGCTGCTGACTAACAGAAGTATGAAAACATTTCCCTATTAGCCAAAATTCATTACTGCTGTTTAAAAATAGTTCGATGCACTCAAGGCATAGTGATGCATACACACACCTACCAATCTGATGGAATATTTTTAAACTTATTAATGGAAACATGACAATTAGCAGAATAACTGTGAAGTTATTAAGGATCAATAGATCCATTTACTGGGAGGAAATGAGAAAATAATTCCAGTTCTTCTGATAATGCTTTTAAAATTATCATACTTGCATAGGAATAGATTCATTTGCAGCAACAGTTTGGAAGCAATGGGATTTCTGACAAATGCTGTGCTCTGCTGGGTTTTAATTACTAATGGTTACAACTCCTTGCAAAGAAGTGCACGCCACCTTCTAAGAGATAAGGGAGAGAAATATGGCATGAGGGGGAAAAGCAAGGGTTAGGAATGCTCTTCCTTCCCTCTGAAAGCAAAGTTAGTGCTTAGGAACAGCTAATTACAAATTTGTCTCGACACAGCCCGAGCTCCTGGGCTGGCAAAGTCACACAGAGCAGTCCCAGGAGAAATAAAGGGAAGCATTTCTAACAAAGATATGCCTGCAGTGAGCAAGTCTAAGAGGAATTGTAAACCTACAAGGAGAGATCCCGAACAAAAGATGCTGCTGCTTTGTGTTTGGGGCTGGAGGCAGGCTCTGCCAAAGGTGCTGAAGCTGGGGGATTTCTCGTTGTCTAAGCACAGGCTGTGCTGTGTCCCAGCACAGGGGCTGCAGCAGGCCCAGCAGCCCATGGCACTCCTGCTTGGCTGGCAGGGACTCAGAAATGCACCCACGCTGCAGAGCCCACTGTGAAAGGACAAATGATTTTTATTTAGGAAGAAAGATGATAAGTGAGATTTTTTGGTTACATTAATCTGGCTAAAGAAAAAAAAAACAAAACAAACAAACAAACAAAAAAACTCAGCTCTTTGGAATTTCTGGGAGTTTTTAAGGCTTAGGACAGTGAGGAGGGACAACCATCCTTCACAACCCCAAACCATGGCAGCTTTTGGGCTCATCAACAGCAGAACACCATTGGAATTCACATTTTTGGCACCACAGACTGCTGATCGCTTTGTCATCTGTCTCAATAATTATTGCAACAAGAAGCAAACTCTGTGGGCTAGAGAATATTTTCCCATAATGTTTTCTCATGTATTGTTTATACTATATATTTTACCATTTGCAGCTTTATTAGAGGCCTCAACAATCATTTGGTAGTGTCTGCAACATAATTGAATAGAGTTTTATTATCTCAGTGAGCAGGAATAAATATTTAATTCTTATGTACCACATGACAGTGGGAATTGTTTCAGCCAATAAATCTTTTTGTTATTCTACTTTTGCATATGCACTTTCTGTTGAGACAGAAGTGCTTGTACAAAACCTTCTCAGATGCTTCAATGAAAATAAAATATTTGGCAAGTCATTTTTGTTTTAAGCTTTGCCTCTTCTTCCCACATATAAAAGTAACCAAATTCTGTGTGTGTGTGTGTTTCATCCTTTTTAAATGAATCCAAGAAAATAGAGACTTAAATCAACAAAAGGAGAGGAGAAAAAGAAGCAGTAAAAATAAAGTGGAATAAATACACATTAGTTTAACCCTGTGCTTCCCAAGACTCATATTCCTTCCATTTCCCAGGTAACACTGAGCAAAAGCAAAGTGGCATCAAAAGGACAAACACTTTCCCCCAAGCCCATGCTTTTATGAAATCTTCAGTAACACAAAATAATAATAAACCTCAAACCAGCTAGAGTTTCAGAACATTACCAGGGGTTTTAACATGCTGAACACAGTGTTATTTGTTGGTGTTTCAAGACAATGGATAATTTGGTGGAAATATTTGAGGGTTTTTTTTTGTTTGTTTGTTTGTTTGTTTGTGTTTAATGCAAAGAAACAAAAAGGGACCATGAGGGATCCTGAGACTGTTTTCAGCTGCAGCAGAAAAGCGACATTTTGTCTCCTGTGGGCACTTAGATTCATCAAGAAAGTAGGGACTTGAAAACAAATGAGTGGGGATCTTGGTTTTTAAGGAATTTTAAAATTCTGTGCATAAAGAAAAGGAGAGTAGAGATTTTCTCTCAATATTTACAAGTAAAACTAACACAGTCTCATAAATGTTATAGAACTCCTAATTTTAGTTAAAAATAATAGAAACAGTAGAAAGTTTTATAAAGTTCTATTAATTTAAATCTGTGTAAACTGAAGAAATTCATCAGGTCTTTTGATATGCTAACAACCAGATTTCCTCTGCCAGATGGGGGCATCCAGAGAGACCAAGTCCCTACTGTTATTGTTTATATAACAAATTATTGTTCTGTTCTCCTAGGGAATATGATAGTGGGAGTTCAAGGTAAAGCCTAATCTAGATGGAACTTCTCACAAAATTAACAACTCTAATTTGTTTATGTTCAAACCCAACATGGAATCAGAATAAGTGCTCTTATAATTCAACTCAGAATTTCACAGCAGTACTTACAGTGTGCTTTTTGGCCAGCAGAAAAGATGAGCTGTTTTGCCTGGGTTGGGGCTTTTGGGGGTTTATTTTTTGTTTGTTTTCCTGTTGCTTTTTTGGTTATTTTTCCAATCCAGTGAGCAAATGGAATGGATTTACTGGTCTTTTCTCAGAAGAAAGGTAAAAGTACGATGGCCTGCAGACAGACAAGACAAAATGGGGCAGGGTGCTAAAAATCACCAACCAAACTGAGGTAACGACATTGTATCTTAAGATTCTCATTAAAAACTATAAATATAAAACAAAAACTGCATCACTGAGACTTAAATATGTGACTAAGGTTTGTAAGAAAACCAAGTTTTGCTTCTTTTCCAATGCATTACAAGAAACACAGCATTACAGAAGAAAAGCAGTGAATGAGATGAACTGTTCCCCAGTGTGACAGGTGCCAGAGCAGTTCTGCCTTCCCCATCAGTTACCTGGTGCTGGAAGGTTCCCTTCACATCAGGGTGTATTTTTATACCCCTATACAGCTTATCCACTGTGGAGGTGCAAAAAGAGCATCTAAAGAATTTCAGTCTTAGATGGTGCAGCTGGGATCCGATCCAAACCAAAAGAATTAAAATCTACCAGTGTAAAACGATTCTTTGGAAGTTTGACTTGGAAATATTCTGGTTTCCCTTACTCCATGCTATCTGGTATCACTAGAGTTAATTTCATGGACTCATCTACGTGTGCAATATTTTTAAAAGGGGTATTTATTAGTAGTCTCAACAGGCCTAGAGTGAGAAGTGATGGAACAAGGACTGCAAAACACAGCACCTGAGCAGATTAACCTTCATGAGCTAAACAATATCTGAGAGACTTGTACTTTTATATAGGCCATATTAATTTGGGCAGGGACCTTCATTTCACAACACTGTCATCCCAACAGCACTTTTATGGGCAAGATTCACTCTGTATTTACTCTGCAAAATGCATCAAAGAGATGGACTGCTTTTGTTTTACTTTAGTGAGGGAAAAAGCTGAGCAATAACTGTGTTATAACCATTATTAATGCAAGTGTAAGAGAGCACCGTGAAGACAAAGGAATCACATCCCCAGGCAATTTGCTGTATGCTAAAACTGCGATTACTTTGTTGAATTAAGTACAGAAACACCAATTTGTAACAGCAGGAACTTGGCCAAAGTTGCCTTTATAGTTTCATATAAACGAAACGGTGACATCCAGTACTTTAGATAGCACTAGGAGTCACTTTGCAAAGTTACTCTCCTTGTACTGTGCATTTTTCTTCTTAATAAATGGTCACCATACAGCAGCTGGCTTCTCCCACATTACCTCTCACAGTTCCCATGAAAACAAGCTGTAATATTTGGGGAGAAACCCAGCTCACAGTTGATGCTGAGATATCACTGTAAAACAGTAACAGGCCATAACAGCATTTAAACTGTTGTCTTCTCCACTCCTGTCACCCTGGCACAATATCCATCTCAGCAGGTGCTTTAAGAACAGTGAAATTCCTTCTACTCACTTCAATATTTACTGAAGTTTTGTTGTTTTGGATTTTTGGGGTTTTTTTCCTCCTGAATGCTCAGCAGCATTTCATGGAAAATGCAGACAGACCCTACACTTTACTAACTTTTCCTTCCCCTTCTCCCACTGGATATTTTAACTGTAGAGGAAGCTGTAGGCATCACTTTTCCTTTCTCTCTCTTTCCAAGACTTGATGATATTTAGAAAGTTCCTCATTCTGAATTGTGGCTTTGCTTCTCCATAAGTGTTCAATAACCTCTTACAGACAGTTCTGTGCTCCCCTCCTTAAGGCCAAAACCAGGAGTGAAACATCATACTTTGGGCAGCATCTTTGCAGGGTTTCGGGCTGAGGTCACCAACAGTGGCTGAATCATGAGCAAAAAAAAGCCTGCTGATCTCATACAGAACACACACACACTTACTCACAGTTCTCAGTTGTTCTGAGCCTTCTTAAAGTAACTTTTCCAAGCCTTTAAGTATTTTTCAAAATTCACCTAAAGAGAATACTGAAATCTCCAAGCAATTTTGTTGTCAACTGAAAACTTCTCCTTCTTCTATTTCTTTGTATTTATTTACCCTTTTTTCCCCCCCACCTTGTCAAAATGATCCATCTCACTTGTTACAGCTGCTCTGTAGCATTTGGAATGGGCAGGGGTAACACATCTGTGGCAAACCTGTAAAGCTCAGCTCTGATCAGTGGAATCAGATGTATGGAAATTGCTCCACACACTTCCTCCACATGTGGGCTAAGACAACTTTAAAACAAGCATTAAAATGTATGACTATGTAACTGGAACAAGTCTGGGGGCCTCCTGATGCTACATGTTGCTGCTCACAGGGCTGGCTGAATCACATTTGACTTGTTTCAGAAGCTCCCCCACGACCCTTCCAGGAAGACAAAAGGTGTTGGAGTCCAAGGGTGAAGATTTAGGCATCAGTGTCATGTTTGGCTTTTTCTCCCATAACATCTGCACTGCCCTTCTGCATGTTATGAATTTTATTCAAGTCATAACACAGCCCTGCACCTTCAGAGACAGATGTGTGCCAGCCCAAGGCAGTCATCACTGGGTGTCAATGCAGGACAAAGACAAAGGAGCTGTGACAAAACACTGCTTGTGAGCTAAACAGAGTGACCTGGAGGGAACACAGAACTTCTTTCTCTTTTGTTGTCATGCCTATTTCCTGCTTTAATAATTGGGATAACACAAAAAAGTAATTTGCTTGCATCAAATAGTCATTTACCAGACAAAA
>VXAC01006064.1:342023-358636 GCA_013399225.1 Rhipidura dahli
AAAAAAAAAAAAAAAAAAGTACTTGTTTATAAGGGGAAATGAAGCACTAAGATATTCTCTATACTTTACACTAGGGATAAGTGACAAAAAAGGAAACTGTATGGAGACAAAATTGTTTCATAAGAAAGAGAAATTGAACTGAAATTTGAAAATAACCATTATTTGAAAACAGAAAAGGAAGCCTAAAGAAATAACATTACACAACTGAATTTGATTCTTTCAAAACCACAAAAAAAGATAGATTGATTCCCATTTATAATTTGGATTTCCTGTAACCATGCCAAAAGATGTCAAAATCTATTACAGCTGATGCCTGCCTCTTATTGTCCATTACAGTCTAAGATTCAGCTTTATGCATTTTTTGACAGTACAAGAGAATTTTAAAGATGTATCTCTGCGTGTATGTACACAAATGACAAACTAATGTTTAAACAATTAGTGCCTAGTATTGCAAAAAGGAGGAGCTGGGTATCTGCAGTGCCAGGAGCAGCAGAGTTCCTGTTTCCTGCATGAACAGCAGCAACAGGGAGAAAAGCAGAACCTGGGACTGATTCATTTCTCAGCCTCTCTGTAGAGCCAATAGCACAGGCATCAGCTCGGGCCTGAGTTCACTGTATTGATCTGCAAACTTTCCACCTGGTCACCATCTAAACCTAACCAGTGCAGTGAGACCCAAAGGGCCAATATGTGCTCAATTTAATCTGGTTTAGTTCTTAAGCCAGCAACAGGCACGAGTGATGGATGAACCCCTGACCAGTCCGTGAGTCTCCTCAGAGTGACCTGCAAGCACATCACCTCCCTCATCACTGCCCCAGCTGTACCTTTGTAGCCAAATTCCTTCTGTTGGGTATTCCAAATCTAGCAGAGGCTGTCATTTCCACAAACTGAGCCAGTTCTGCCCACTGGAACCACTAAGTCACAGAAGCAACCATTTCTGACAAGCAGCACACACTGACAGGCACTAAAATTTGCTTTTCTAAAAGTGCTCCACTCACTGTACAGTTTTCCACCTCTCCCCAAAGCCTCTCAGTGCTGCACTTTAACCAGCAGTGTTATGGACAAAATGAACCATTCTCTTCAACACACAGAAAGCGAATTTAGTCAACAAGTGACATCCTCAACAATGAAATAATCTATTGCTAATTCAAAAACCCTGCTTCAAAGGCTGTTTTCTCTAGCTGCAGATTTCTTCCTTAGAAAATTCATTACTCAAGAAATCAACTTCTCAGTGATATTTTACCAAGCAATTGTGAGCTTGGTAACATTATATAACAAAGTATTGTGTGGTCTCAATTTACTCACACTTTTTAGGAAGCATTAGAAAGGAATATTATTATCATTTGAAAAAAGACTCTAAATAACCTTAGACCTGAACACAGAACTATTATAAAAACCAAGACACATTCAGAGAGTTCAATGAACCATTTATAGCCCTTCAGAATAAATATGATACTGATATTCATGTTAAAGCTTTATGACAACTTAAAACTAAATACAAAGCCACCTATCATCCTAAACAAAGAGAAAAAAAAAGAAAAAAAAAGAGCCCAACAATCAAAATCATCAAGTGCCTCAAAATGACTTCAAACAATCTTTCTTTTACTCCCACTTCTCAACAGCCAAATACAGAACAATGCAAGGGAAGCATTTGGTTTCACAAGGACACTTCACAGTATCAGCTAAAATCTGACAGTGTGAGATTCTACTGTGATTTATAAACTCTTATTAAGTGGCTACAGATTTATAAACTGCCCAAAAGCTCCCAGGATGGTAAACTCTGATGCAGTATATAAACATTATACATTTGATGGTTTGAATAAGGACATCACAAATATTTCAAAAGCTCCTTCAGCCAGCATGGCTTATATTTATACCCAGCTCTGTAGCTCAAGGTAAACCAGGCCAGTTTAACAAAAAAGGTGGCAGTGCATTTAAAGTCTGTTACCAAGGCAAATTAGGAAAAAGCATTAATTTCCAGAACACATCCTTCTAGCATAACTTTGCTGCATTACAAAATAGAATCCATGTGTACAACCTTGTTTGCAACTAAATCACAATTTCTTAGGTCAGCAAATAATCCCCTGTTTGATCTGTCCTATGCCAAAGACAAGCAGATATCCTTCTTTTTTTTTATTATTCATTTACTTGACTGTCAAATCCTCTCCAGCCTGTTTTCACCTCCTGATTCTGCAGTGACTGGGCTGCAACAGCAGCAGGATTTCTGTTTGTCACTGACTCCAGAGTTTGCCTGATCAACTCCAGCACTGTTACAAAGCTGCAGGTAACGAAAACACCGTGGGAGTCACACTTCTCATAGGGCTTGAGCTAAATTCCTACAGCAAGAAACACACTGCACAGCACAATTACTCAAATTTATGTCATGGTTTTGCTTCATATGGCAAAAGCCAAACTCAGTTCAGATTTACTTCTAAAATATCAGAATTATTCAAAATTTGGCCGTGTCAGCTCAGCTTTCATTCATACGTACAAAGAAAAAAAAATTCCCTCAAAAAGTAGTGCCTTTTTCTCTCCATGATGCCCACACTGTACCTTTCCTGGTGAGAAGGGAATATGTGGAAAAAAAACCAGCACAGCTGGTATGGAAGAAAGTCACTACTTAGTGGAAATGACAGAATGCTATCAAGAAAGTACTACTGAAGTATTGGAAACATTAAAGGAACTTGCAGGCTCCCAAGGAGAAGTTTTCCTCCTGGAAAATGAACTCAGGAACTGTGATGGGGGGGAAAAAAATGAAATGTCAGCAAGAGTCAGAATTACTAATGTATCTAATAAACAGAATTTATCTATATGTTCTTATTCTGAATAGGCAAGTTTATCCTTCCTTCCTCTGATATTTCATAAAATATTCTTAATTTTTGTTTCAAGAACCTCCATGTAAAACTTTCATGTGGGAATTAATCAGCTTATTTGCTATGGCTTCTTCAGCTGCTCAGTGATGCACAAGAGCCACTCCAGTTCTAGGCTTTTATACTGACAAGCAAACCTCCCACCCCATAAAGATTATTAATTCTCTAATTTTCACTCTGACAGTGTGTTTTAGCTAAGAACTATTTTTTTAGAAAACAAGATTCTTTTTTTACACTATTTGAAAACTAAAGACTTGGACTACATTTGAATTCCTATCTTCCTTTTGTGAGTGCTGCCTCTATGAAGAACAGACAAGAGACTGCAAAGTTCTTTAAAAGGGGTGGCAAAAGCAGAAATTCCCAGTTAGTGCTGTAAATATTGTGGGGGAAATGCAGTTGAGAGCATTATTTATAGCAAAGTGTAGGTATCAGCTACAAGCCATTTTCAGAAGCTGTTCTTATCTATATATCACACCTTGATGTTCGAGTCCTTACAGCTGGGTATTTATGAAGGCAATTTGAGTAGTGCCTTGAATAATAACACTGAGGGAAGACTTTGCTCTGATAGAAGTACCCTCTTTAACCAACTGCATTTGTCACAAGAGCAACACAGTGATTTAACACAATCAGCCTTAAATGGCATTGTTCCCACAGTATATGTAACTAAACCAGGACCATTAATTCAGATTTTCAGTAACAGACAGCTGTGTTCGGTTAAAAAAAAAAAAAAAAGAAGTGGGGTCTAAAAAGATATTCAAATTGTGTTTCCCTAATTCAGCAATACAACATTATCCAGTCAAAAATACCCTGGTACCCATCTGAAATGAACCTATAATACCAACAGCAAAATCCTCTCTTGGCAGTGATGATCTATCAGATGGATACAGCATCTACTTGTATCATTTATGTTATTAACAAGGTTTCCTATAAGCATGTTCTGCTAATTTAAAAATACCAGGTAATACACTGGTGACTTTCTTCCTTTAGCTGTTTGTGATTTAGAAAATAAAACATTATGAAAATGCTAAATTACAAATAAAAGTGAACATTTGTTTTAGATTTCCAAGACGTCAGTCAGCATAGACCCAGTGATTCTGTAGGTAATTAAAAACATGCAATATCTTTTTTTTTTTTTTATGCATTTTGCTCTGAGTAGACAGAACTACAGCTGTGGCTTCAGGGAGACAGACATCACTGACATGTCTGCAGGAATATTTTGGTTCCCAGCAATCACTGGGGACACATTCTGCCTATCCCAGCAGGAATTATGAGATAGCGTGCTAAGGCAGTAGAGCTGTGAGAGCCTTGAAAGATGCTGTGTCTTCTCTTTTTTTCTCTGAGTTTGAAGTAGCTTCTCCTACAATTTTTTGGCCAAAATTTAGTAATGCCTTATTTGTTTGGAGTTTTTTTTGTGATCTGAACACCTCCTAGATACTTTGTTTTACCACTCCCTTTCCCTTAAGGAAATATTACCTTAACTAATGAGAGTAGCATGAAGCTTTCTGCTTAAACTTTTAATATTTTCAAAAATTAAATCAATCTTTGATTTGGACAGTGAGATGTACACTATTGGACATGTAACTTTCTAAGATCACCAAACCTTCAAGGGAGAGAAATATTTTTTTTCTTTTTTTTTTTTTTTTTTAAGTGATGAGAAGCTTTCACTAAAGTAATGGGTTTGGGTTTTTTACCTTAACTGAACCAGCATTGTTTGCTAAAACACAGAGCAGTCAGTAGCTGGCCCCAAAGTGACTAGAAACTCATAACATCCATATTTAATAAGATGCTATAGCAGAAATATAGCATGCATTCTGTACTTCTACAAGAAAGCAATATTCATTATTCTGCAGATTATTCCTTAATAAATATTTCAGAAACTTGAAGTAGAAAAAAAATGAGAATAGCATATACTGCGCTCTTGATAGTTTAAAAGCACTTTTGTTTTCTGACCTATGATGAATCCTTATGTTCTTTTCATTTCTGATGCATTTTAATGCCATTATGGGCTTAAAATTCATCTTTTGGTCACTTTCAGGGGATAAAGATATTTGATGTTTAGTTAGCATGCACAAAGAAGTTAAAAGTCATCTTCCATTAGCATCCACAAAGCTGACGCTTTATTATCATTATTGTTCAAGATTCCTTGGATATCTTCACGTAAATATGACAATTCACAGCCTGGTATCAAGAACAATATGCCAGAAATGCTCACAAATCCCCCATTCTGAAAGCCAAGGAAACTCACTGCTGGGCTTCCACTCTTCTCACTTGAAAAACAACAACAACCACAACATATCCCTCCAGTAGTGTGGTTTTCCAGTTGATTTGCGTAGCTGTGCAAGTATTCTTAAATTTAATTCTTAAATTAAATAAATTCTTTATGACAACAGGCCGTGGGTTGAGTTAAGGCAGCAGTTCAGATGCACAGAGACTGTTTGTGAGCGTGTGGGCACAGAAAGTGTCACCTGGGGGTGTGGGCTCAGGTGCCAGGCGTGGACGGGATGGGAATGGGCCATGGGTGCAGGGGAATGTGGGGGTTTGCTGCTGGTCTGCAGGTGCCTGCTGTGGTGCTGATCCTCCAGGGACAGCTCACTGACTCTGCTCAGCTGTGTTTCACTAAAACAATAAACAGACTTAATTCTGTGGGATGTCAAATGCCTAAATTGTGAATTTTTCAGCAAGTTTGCATTCACACATGTACACACAAACTAGGGAGGAGCTTGAGAGCATCTTTAAAGCATTGGTGGCACAGACAGGGAAGAAGAGAAGTCCTGGTTCTACTTTGTTGCAGTGAATTCTCTCCTTTGGTGCTCCCAGTCTCAGATATTGCCTGGACACAGCACTCCAGGCACAGCAGATGGGAAGATCACCTCCCTCGACCTGCTGACAGCACTTTCCCAGCACATCCCGGGATCCCACAGGCCGTGTGCGTGCCAAGGGCACGGTGCTGACTCATGTCCAGGACCCCCAGGGCCCTTCCTGCAAAGCTGTCTCCACTCCCCACCCTGCTCCTGGTCCAGCTGTTCTCCATCCACACAACAAAGGACAACAAAGATCTTCGTCTGCTCTACGTTCAGGGGAATTACCATGGGAGATATTCTCCCAAGGCAAATAAAATAGAAAATTACAACCATTGAGAACTGAACATCTTAAAAGATTGAACTAGATTTGTTTTAGGGTTTGGGGTTTTTTTCCCTTTTGGTGAAGCACCGTAAAGGAGACAATCTGGGAATTCAAAAGGGATTAAAGGTCACCATAATTGTGCTGAGAGCAGCAGAACTAAATGTCTGCTTAAAAGCACAGACAATATTGCAAAGGTGGACTTGAACATTGAAACAGAGCAAAAATACCAGGGTTGCTCTCTCTGGTTTCTAAGTTACAAAAAGATTGCTGTTGAAATAGTCAGAAATTTGACTTTAGATCTCTTCTAAAGGACAAAATAATTAATAATGTAAATAAAGTTAGACCTGAGGTCAAAAATATATCCAGGGTCTCCAAAAAGAATATTCATTCTCTTCAGGAAGAAACACGTTTAAGCCAAAGGCCAGAATCAGTCTCTGGGGTAGAGAAAAAAAAAATAAAAAAGAAATTTATCTTCCTAATATCAAAAAAATCCTGAAGAAGCTTTTGTCCTCAGCCCTGAAACACATCCGACAGAAAGGTGAGCTTTGTCTGCATGGAAAGAGTTTTGGAAGAGAAACTATTTCAGGACATTAAAGAACCAACCCAGCCCATCCCTGTGACAGGCTGATCTCCAAACCAATGCTGCTGGAGACACCACAAGTGCCTGAGCAGGGCAAGGAGCAGCCAGGGCTGTTCACCAGCAGGGAGGGTGAGGACAGAAAATAAAGATACCAAATGCAAGCTCTCCTTTTAATGAGCTGTTAATTCATATCTCCTAGCCAGAGCCTTTTTATTAGAGAATGTAAATCTCAGACAGACAAGGAATCATGAGACTTTGAAATTGCCTTGTAAATTAGTTACTGGTAATGAAACCATTTAGTTTTTGAAGGGATGGGATTGTGAGGGCTTTCCACGTTGAAAGAATTATTTAACATTACTGAAGCAAATAATTACACTGTGCTGTATAAAAACTCCTCTAATAATATTCACACAATTTCCTTTTCTTTCTTTTTAGAATTTTACATTATGAGTCTTGTTATTGATATGTGAAGTAAAAACCTGACTTCCACAGCCAACCTTACACTCATTGTTTCAAGTTACATAAAAGGTGTAGTGTACATGATGTATGTGATCCAGGAGCGACTCATCCTCACCAGAAAATCTATCAAGAGTCTCACATTTCAGAGAGTTTAAAAATATACCCAGGGAAAGAGGTATTTTAAAAACCTTTGGGTAGTCATAGGTTTTAAATTAAACTCTGAACAGGTGAAAGAATAAAAATTCAAAGTCACGCTGGATGCTTTATGAGTGCCATCTCAAGTCACACTCCAGGTTCCAAGAAACATTTCTCTTATCAGTGATGATGAAGGAGAACTATAATGGTACAATTTAATGTGGAAGAAATATTCCTCAGTTAGTCTATCCTCATCCAGGATTCTTTACTGCTGTTTGGAAAAAAGGAGGTAGAGGGGAATAATTTTGGAGTAGACTGGAATAGATTTTGCTCTTTACAATAATGTTTTTTCTTTAAAAAATAAAAGTAATATGAATTTGCCTATCAAGGAATTCCCATGCTGGCATCAAAAATATATCCAGGAAAGTCAAAACTGGAATTGGCAGCATTTCCTTCCAGTGAACCCTCGTTCCAAAGACACTGATGATCCCTACTTGTTGTTCCCTCTGCTGTGAGGGAACACTGGCTCTCAACTACACATTCCTCGTCCTAAAGACTTAAATGTCTATACTGAACCTTTTAAAGAGAACCTGAGGTCAGATAAATGCTCAAGGGTTCGAAGTAGCTCAAGTCTCTAAGCTCAAATGATTCAATACTGAATATGAAAACCCTCACTTTTTACACTCACTGCTTAAATACAGAGATTGGGCACCAAACACCATCTCCAGCTCCCCCCATGCCCTTGGGGTGAGGGAGGAGGAACAAGCTGGGAATGAAGAAGTGAAGTTGAGCCTGGAAAGAAAAAGTGCTGTGGTGAGGTATTTTTATCTTTGCCTTCGTTTCTCACCATCCAACTCCATTTTTAACTGGCAAGAAATGTAATTTGTCTTTCCTAAGTTGAGCCTGTTTTGGCCTGGTAACTGATAAGTCATCTCCCTGTCTTTATTATGGTCCATGAGCTTTTATATTTTATTTCCTCCTCCTAATCTGCTGCAGAGAGGGAGCAAGAGAGTGGCTCAGTGGGGTCTGGCAGCCAGCAAAGGTTGACCCACCACTGTCTGAATGTAAAGAATTCTGTACCTGCACCCTAAATAAATTCCATCACTCTTACTCAACTGTCTGATGTGTGAATATTCATTTTGTATACAGCTGGAGAGTCAAAAAACTAAACACAGTAAGCAAAACATGCAGATCCTAACTGCAAATTACCTTTGAAAGATCATGCAGAAAAAATGCTAAAAAGTTAAATATCTTTGACAAACATTTGAGTTTGATCTTTTATTCCTCAACTATTAAAAAAAAAAAAAGCAAAAAAAAAAAAAAAAAAAGCCCAGAATTGAAAGAATCTAATTTTAGACAATTTTGATCTGACACTTCTGAGAAAAAGACACCTTTTCTCTCTGTACAAAAAGCTGTTCTCTCTAAGAGCATACTGAAAGCATTTAGCCTAACATATACACACAAAAAAAAAAAAAAACCAAAACAACAAAACACTTCACATTCTGTGGAATCCCTAACAAAAATAATCCTCCCCTCTAACATCTGAAGATCACCTTTTGAGCATACAATAACACTCCAGTGAATTCCTGACACAGAAGTACAGCAGGGATTTCCCCATCTGTTAGCATGAGATAAGTTCTGATTTGATGTGATAAGAGGTTTTCCCATGTTCATAAAACAGAGGTTAGTGTTGTGCTCACAGCTGGAAACACAGTTCCTAGATGTGAATTCCCAGGAATGTTATTTGTATTATTTGCCTGTTTTCAGAGGCTTTGAGCTAGAAGTTGGCATTTAGGTATGGGGAGAATACACTACATATATATATATATATAACTATATATCTAGCTTCTACAGGTTAGAAAATAATTTCAAAGCAGATTAAGTAATATGTAATCCTAGTGAAGGAATATTAAAAATAGATTTTGTCATTTCACCCATTCATTTTTTTCCAGAATGTTTTAATGAAGCTTTATGGTGAGTTTTTATTAGAGTGTTTTACTCAAGTGAGTATGGTTGTCTGTAGTTAATCTGATCTCCCAATGCCCTGCAGGATCCTGATACAAGAACTCAGGGATTTGATCCAACAACAGGTCTGCATTTATTGACATTTTAACATACTCCTTTTCTACTTTACTCTTTCCCCCATTTAATCTGATAAGAGAAAGAATAAATTGAAAGAACATTCTTGTTCGATTTTTAATAAAATCCCCTTCATCTATAAGTGGTTGAGGGATGATTGCTCCTATCTATGTGTAAAAATTGTGGATGAAAAATTCCAAACTGTATTCTAAGACTACAAAGATTTCTCAGGTGAGTCCTACTACAAACAGAACCTATCTGTCTGGGCAAGTTATTTTTTCTTAGCAATACTAAAGGAACTTGATATTCTATTACTTATTCAAAATCTTCAAGTACTTTACAGTGGAGATTAAAAATTTCCTTATTAACTAATTAGGTTTATATTCTTATTTTATTATGAGTCACTGGGTATATAAATCTAATCGGTCAAAAATGATTTTTATTGACTATATTCCAAGATGATTTAAAATTGTAGCTACTCATTATCCTGGTTATGTTCAGACTTCAAAAAATCAGAATGTTTTCTCTGTGCAGGTTAGGAGTTCCGAGTTAGTAAAATTAAATGTCTATGTGCTTACAACCTTGCTACCCAACCTGAAACACTCACAAGTAGCACAACTGGTGTTTGCTTAAGGACTGCAAAACCCAAGAATGGAACAAACAGTTTTAATGGCATATTTTGCCTCATTTATAAATTTCAAGCCAAGAGTGAAAAGGCACAATTCCAACAAAAACACAGAGGAAGCTTTGCTGAGGAACCTTGGCCACCTTTGCTCTCTAATCACAGCACAATCAGAGAAATGAAGCTGCTCTGGTGACAAAGGTGACTTTTAACCGTATCCCAGCCTCCAAACGCCAGCTTAGCATTTGCTTTATTTCTCTGCAAACAGCAGCTCTGTCAATAGCTGGGCAGCCAGGGCCAGGAGCTGTCAGCAGTGATCCCATCCCTGCCTGGAGAAGCCCAGGCACACTCGGGGCTCTGAGCAGAATCAACAGGCAGCTAATGGGCACTTGGGGGTGTGAAGGGCTTGAGCCGCTAAAGAAACCACTCAAGTACTTCAGCAGCCAAGTAAAACTCTGAAACACATCTTTAAGTCTCACTTATCTTAGCGGGATATGGACACAGGTTAAAGCTGCATGACTTTCTGCATATGCAGTGCCTAAGTAGAAATCAGTATTGTGGAGTACAAGCTGCTTCCTGTCCTAAGTTGAGGAGGTGCTCAGAGTAGGGTACCTACCTTACTGGAAAATGGAAAATCCCTGCACAACAAATCATTTCCTAACTTAGCTCAATTCACAGAATCGTTCTGTAAAATCAAAACAGCACCCTTCATATCCTAAGGCATCATATTTATTTTTCCTTTTTTTTTTTTTATCAAAAGTGTTGACAAATTCAAAGTTGTTTTAACTTTGACTTCAACCTCAAATTGGGATTTAAAAGTCAAACTGGATTCTTCTTTTTGCCCATCACTGATTGTAGTATTTTCTTTTTTTCCTAAGCTGGATTTTATCCCTGGTGCAACCTCATTTCTTCAGACAAACTAGTACAGAGTTATTTCCCTTAATGGGCTCACTCTTACACAATTAACTAGAGCCCAGAAAGAATCTCTGAACAGGTTCATATTACTAAATGTCTATTTTAAGCATTGAGCTAAGCTTTAAAAAAACGAAGCTTTAGATATTTTTAAATAAAAGAGTGATGCCCTTCCGGAATATTTGTGTTGTACAAGCTTAGATTATTGCAGCACACATGGCAGCAACAAAGCCAAGCAAGATGAATATTTTTTACTTTAAATTATACCTCTGTAATGAATTAACACAATTGCTTTTTTCTAAGCCTAGGGTCTGGCTTAGAGATTATTTCTTTTTTGCTCTTGATGTTGTTTAAAAGGCAGGAAGTCTTGTTACTTGAAAAAAAGAAGGATACAGTTTCTCAGATTGCTCTCCAAGAAATTTTCTGCCCTGCCAACATTCAAGACAGGCTATTGTCTTACATCGTTTTTTATTCTGGGCCTTATCTTATGTCTGTGTTCTTACCCACCCAGCGTGCCCTCAACTTTTCTATTTTTCTTACTATTTCTCTTCCACATACTGTGACAAGTGTAAAAAACCCAACCCATGCCCAGATTGGAAGGCTGTAGTTTGGCAGTGGTATCTGATGACCTTATAATTCTTAAACTCTCACAAACATCAGAGCAAAGCATGGAGTAACCTCAGTGGTGTGAGCTAATCATTTTCATCTTAAACCCCAACAATTTGGACACCATTTCCTCCCAGCTCACTCTAGCAGAGGTCTGATTGCTTCTACATCTGCCTGCTTTTTGTGCAGCAGGTCATCTTCCACTCTGAACCAAGAAACAGTGGCCATCTCCCAGCTTCCAGGGTCTGGCATTATCATTCTTCTGAAGCAAGAGGAGACTTCAAAATACACCAAGGAAACTCCAACACTTAAAATGTATCAGTCTTTACCAGGAAGTCTGTCATCAGTTGCTATTCATTGATCCTAATGATTACCAATCTTGCCTACCAAGCTGTGTGTACAAATCGCAGTTCATGTTCCTTTAAGAGCCTAACAAAGTTTATATTTTATTTGATAAGGTTAGAGACAAGCAAATAGTTACTCTTTTGTTAGGCTCTCAAAGAGTCTTTGTGCAGAAGATCTTTCTCTTTGAGTTCTCTTCATTAAACTGGATTTTCACGTATCAGGATCCGAGTGCTCACATCAGGGACCTGAGTTCCATGGATACCCAGTCCCCAGTGCTGCAGCTGAGCCCTGCTGCAGGTCACTGCTCCACCACAAATTTCTCAGCCCAAGCAGCAACTTGCTCAATGACAAAGGAGAACAAAACCAGCGGCAGTCAGCAAGGATGTCCAGTGACAGAGCCTCAACAGCTCAATAATGAACTTCAGAGATCATTTATGCATTTGTAAGTATTTCAGACCAGAACTGGTTTCTCAAGAAATTGAGCCAAAGCAGTTTGAAGTTGGGGAGTGAGTGGAATGCTGGCAGTGCATGAGGCTACCTGACAGCTGTGTGATTTCTGAGTGTGCACCCAGTAACGACTCCACTTGGCACTGTCAGTCACCAGACACAACCTCCTCAGCATTCCTTCCTTCAAAGAGTAAACCTCAAAATTCTCACAGTGCCTTTCCTTTCAACTCCAGTAAAATTGCAGAAGATGAATGATTAAACAATGCAGTGACAAAAAACCTGGTTAAAAATTACAATATTATAGCTTGGAATTAACAATTAAATAATGAAAGACAACTACTACCTACGACACCTGGGTATAGCACTTGGGTTGGGGTTTCATCATAAAAGACCTAAATAGAGATCAGAGACTCTGGAGATTCACAGACTATTAAAACACGTCAACCGCCTGCACAATTTAATTACTTGTTCGCATTTCTTTGTAGCCAACAAGCAAGCAGCAGTTCTCAAACTATTATGTAAGTTGTATCAAAATAGCTCTTCTGGTAAATAAATTTCACCTTTCTTTAATTCAAAACTACCAATGTCTCGAAAGAAAATGCAAGTTGTGTGATGTATTTGAAAACCTAAAAGTTAATATTCCACATGGTGCCCATCTCTCTTGAAGGCCCGTTCAGAGAAAGCAGTGGTCCCCCTGGAGTGAGCTGGGAGGCAAAGACAGGGAGACCACACTGTGCATTTTTCTGCTAGGGACAAATTGGAGACTTGATTTGGGTGAAAAAACAAGACTTCCAATCAGAAGGAAAAGGAAAATAGTCTCAGATCTCCGGAGATCAGCCCCTGAATCACACCATCTCATTTCCTTTTCCCTCCTGTTGCTTTACTTTTGGAGGTTTTCCCTGCAGTGAGGCTTTGAGGTTTTCTTTTTATTACTTATTTTTAAAGAATCTCTTAAAACCACAAGATCAGAAACATTATTTATATATATTTTAATGATCACAACAAATGCCATTTTAACAATTCTCCAACAGACACTGAAGACACTGCCATGTATCAACCTCTAATTTGAATCTCAATTTTTACAAAGAAATCCATGATTATTACTGAGATGTAGAGTACACAGCTTTACTTATTCATGATTCTCTCTGGAAAAACTACACCAGCTGCAAACACAATAACTTCTGCTGGCAGCAAATACCTTGCTATTTGTGCACAGTTTACTTTCACCTTGGTGATTCACATATGCTTACTAGCTCTTGCAAAGTTACCAAGCATCACTTGTTAACTGTTATTGTCAGGATGAGAAGCTAATGAATGACATGACTGCTAAAAAAATTAATCCCTTAAAACTAATGAAAGAACTCTCCTAAAACACATATGGCCAAAATTAAATAGGGGAGGATGCTAGAGTCAGTTTTATAACAAACACGAGCAATTCCCGCCATGGGCAGGGACATCTCCCACTGTCCCAGGCTGCTCCAAGCCCTGTCCAGCCTGGCCTTGGACTCTTCCAGGGATCAAAGGGCAGCCATAACTGCTCTGGGCACCCTGTGCCAGGGCCTCCCCACCCTCACTGAATTAATTAGTTCATCTTCAGCATATAAGCTCATAAACTTATAAATATATATATACACACACACACATTCCTGCATACCTACACTCTCAGTGCACAGGTATTTTCTGCAGTGCTACTTTTGCAACCCTTCAGTTTCTGAAACACGACTGTGTCTTTCCCTATGCGAGAATGAACAGCTTCAAAACCGAGTCAGATTTTATCACTGAAAAAGCTGATGAGCAAGCACAGAGTTTTCAATGGTTGTGCTGTTGTCAGTGTCACATCCTCCACACTCACCACAGAAATGGGCAGAAAATAAACACACTAACACTGAGATGTGCAACTGCTTGAACACATTCATATATGTATTTCCTCATAATCATCTTCTCACCCTGACCTCCATCTTGAACTCAAAATAACATCAAAATGTAAAGAAAAATTGTCTTTTAAAATGCTAGCAAAGTGAAAGTGCATAACTGTCTTGTGGGCCATTTGGAAAAAGAGTGTCTATAGCAGTGAATAAAATAGAAGAAATACTGGGGAGAAGAGGGAGGGAAATTAAAAAGTTACAGTTTCTTTTAGAAAATAAGAGAATATAGATTTTGAAATATTTGAAATATTTTCATTTGACTGTTTTTACAGAATCACAGAATCAACAAGGTTGGAAAAGACCTTGGACATCTTCAAGTCCAGCCTATGACCTAACATCTCCTTATCAACTAAACCATGCTACACCCAATTTTTGTTGTTAAACACCAATTTCTCAATGCTGACAGAAGCATTTTAGAATATAATTCCATTAAAAATAGGTTTAATGTTTGACTTTCAAAATGTACATGAGTAGGCACCTGATACAATTTATACTGTAAGTTCAGCACTAATTTCCACAAATAAAAATACTATAATTAAGCAATTAAGGTTATAAATAAACAGTTCACACCTGCAACTCCATCAACTAATAAGAAAACTCCTCCTCTGAGAACAGGAGGTGGAGCAGAAAGGGGACAAACACACAAAATTTGCTCATAAAGATCTCTACTACTTTTAAGCCAATGAATTTGCCAGGAGACAAAGGCACGGAAAGTTTCGTGTCTGTGAAAAGGCCTTTTCTTCCCTGTTAACTGTCTCGTGGCAGCTTCTGAACCTCACTGGAACTGAAGGAGAGGGAAGAGAAAGAGCATCCCACCAGTTAAAATAAAGTAAGCATATCAAAATACATGCGATGGGCTGATTAGTTTAGTTTTGACAGGCTGCTAAATGGGAACTCTGAGTGAAGAGCTGCAAACATCCCACAATTAATTACCTTGCTATGCACTGCCTGAGCTTGAGCCTGCAGAGAAACTGCTGACAGCACAAAATTCGCATTCCAGTGCTTCTCCCGCCTCTCCCAATTTACAGGAGAATAGGAAATCATGAACAATTGATACACTCTGTTAGCTCCGATCATGGAGGGTGAGCTCACATGTAGCCTTAGGGGTATCTTACACAGTTTAATGCTGAAAATAAAAGGTAATGTTCTTGGCAAAGAGCTGGGGGGATTAAATTTGGAAGGCTTGAAGCAGCTTTGAATTGTAGTCAATAAAAAAGAACCAAATAGTAATTTTGTAATTTAACTGTGCTGGTTATGCCCAATGAGTCAGACACTTGTGAAATAAACCATGTAAATAGAAAAATGGCTTAACTCTTTCTGCAGTCGCTCTGTATTTTCTCCCTTCTTTTTCCTGCCTTCCTTCCCCTGTTGTTCCCTTGGTTAAATAACCCTGCATGGTTACTTTTTCCAGCTTACTCTCTCGGGACAGCTCATCACTCAAAGGGAAACTCTGCCATTTTGAAATAGTTTTTTTGTTTGGTTGGTTTTTTAAATTCGTTTTGTGCTGTGGATGACGACAACCACTCCAGCAGAGCTTGTAAAGATAAATGTCCAGAGGCTGCTCCCAGCAAATGAACTGGGCAGCTCAGAGCTACGTCCTGGTGGAAACTCCCCTTGAGGTGACTCCCCTTCTGAACAGCAGCTTCACTGCACCCGATGTGTGCAGCCCTAAAGCACTTAGGAATGAGCAGGATTTTACAAAACGCGGTGCTCTCCTTCCCTTGTTCCTGGTGAGCTTTACAGAGCTGACCTGGACAACGGCCCCCACCAACTCTCCAGCTCTTTGGCCACCCTGGTGCTGAACTACAGAGCCCTGGTGCTCCAGAGAGACTCATTCTGATCATAAAGAGGTTGGCAGAGTCTGTTCTGAAGTCCCAAAGCCCCTGGTGTCTGAACAAGCAGTCTGGGAGCTCAGGGATGCCCCTGAGTACAACCACCAGGAGCCCAATTCCAGCCCCAACCCCAATTCCCTGCAGGAATAACACCAAAAGCCCTCCTCATCCAGCAGCAAGGCAGCTCCATTGTCTGATTCCATGATTAATCCCTACATGAGCCATTTGCCTGCCACCACTTAAATTTAACATTTTTACAATTAAAACAGGAATTACTTTGGTTCTCATAATGCAACTACACAAGATAGACATTATTAACCACTTCCTTAATTGCAATAGTTTTTATGATTTCTCAAACTATTGAACCATGAAATTTATTTTAAAGAGTCCAAGCAGTTCTGAGTAGAGGTAAAATGATTCTTTTTTTTTTTTTTTTTAAAAGTGCCCTTATAATTACCTCATAGTAGTAAATTATTCAGATTATGATTGCACTGATTTAATAAGGTCATAACCACATACAGACTCATTTAGAAAATTATGGAACACTACAAAAAACGAGGTCATTCTCCACTGTTTCAGCGGTTGAAACACTGCCTTTCAAAACACAATCTTTACACTCTAGATTTTCGGTAGTTTCCTAAGAGTAACTTGACCTTAGTGAAAAAAAAAAAAAAAAAAAAA
>VXAC01006064.1:358684-445349 GCA_013399225.1 Rhipidura dahli
TTTTTTCTAAAGAAAAGGAACTTGTAAAAAAAGGTATATTAAAAAAATAAAAAAAAAAAAAAACCCTGAAAACTTCCTAACACAAAACCCCTCCACATATGTTTTCACTGGTGAAATTTCTAAAAATCTTCTGGGTTTTTTTTTTAAAAAATACATGAAAGCATACAAATGAGATACATACAAGCACAAAGTTCTAAAACCTCCCTATTTTTGGAAGGAAACAGTTAAGGCTTCAGAATTAACAATTCCCAGAAATTTCAGTAGGGGCATCCTTAAATCTTTGGAAACCAAATTAGATCAAGCAATCATGATAGAAAAATAACTTGATCATCCTCAGTGCTCTCAAGCTAGAGACATTCAACAGCCAGATTTATCCATTCTAAGTATGTCTTAATTCTCAAGGGGAAATTACCATCCCTGGTGCTGGAACCTTAAAAATACATTTAATTCTGAATGTCCATTCATGAAACTACATTTATAAAATTGTGTACACATACAAGAGACCAAGAAAGCTTCTCTCTCCAGCTGATTCTCTTCTGTATTGTTGTTGCCCTTAAAAATGAAAGCGGTGAGTGATTTATTTACTTGGTTGCTAGAAAACATTGGAGAATGTTTTTTGTTGGCTTTGCCATCCCCACTTTGTTTTCACTTAGCAGTTTTAAAGATCCTGTTATACATTCTACCCCTTTGGCTGTTCCTTTCGTGTTTAGTTTGGAGTTTCTTTTCTCCAGTCCTGTTACTAGAATTTTCTTTGCTTCAAGGGGAAAAATAGGTATCTGAACATGATAGTCTTAATCTATTGCATCCATTTTAAACCTTTTGCCCCTTCCACTGAAGTGAGTGACCCTGTAGCTCCCTTCAGTTTTGAACTTGCAGCAAATGTCATTACCTTTCAATAAATCCTTTTTTCCCACAGGTCACTTCTATTTGAAATGAACACAATCAGTCCCTGGTATAAATTCCTGTCATATTCAGCTGGTCTCTGATGCAAAGGCAGACATAAGAAAGAAAGATATCAAGTTCCACTCTCTGTACCAAGAAATTCAGACACAGAAAGGAAAAGAGAAAACAAGGTTAATATGCAAGGAAAGAGAACAGAACTGTGGGAGAGCTGTGTGGTGCACAGAAAAGCACCACGGTGGGATACGAGGGGAAGGAGCAGCAGATTAAAAGAGACAGAGAATAGTTCAGGCTGATGTGGAAATTCATAAAGACCTTTGCCCTTGTGAATTGTGTATGGAAGGGCCGGTTGAGACTCCACAGACTGACAACCAGCAAACAGAATTTCGTGGGTGGTGATGTTCTCAGAGAGGGAGGACATCAGGGCTGAGCTCACTGGGCACTTTGGGAGCACAATCAGCCACTTTGTTTCAGCAAGAAATGATTGCAAATGTTTTCCTTTTCCTTGGCTGGCACACAGGGACTCTGGAGATGCTGACACCCATGTCCTGCTGCTGCTTGGACAAAGTCCTGCCCAGCATCCTCACAGAGACCCTTCAGGAAATCTCAGAGAAACAGGGTTTGGGGGGACAAAAAGGAAAGTGAACAAATACTTGACTAACCTCAGTATAACTTTGTTGTCATTCAATATTCTAAATATTAATTACAATTAAAGAATTTCTTTGCACCTTTTCCATGTCCCTACCCACTCCAAGTGTTAATTTGAATTTAGCTCCACTTGTGCAATGCCATAGGAGAGCTAAGTCTTGAGAGAAACAACACTCTGAAGGTGCACAATAGGTTAATTCAAACACTCTTGTGTGAAAATCACCAAAGAAGAGCAACCTGCCCTTTGCTGCTCGAGGGGCAGCCTGCCCAAAGTTATAACAGGTCAACAGCACAAACCCTGTGTGGGGCTTAATCCACTTTTTGAACAGAATGAGCTATTTCTTGTATTTCTCGTCCAGGACAATCCTTACTCATGTAACTGCATTGCTCTAAGGGCTTTGTGCTTGCAGAGGTGCTTTAGTTAAGAGGCTGTAATCAGCAAAGTTGGGGTCTTTTGCTCCTATTCCTAACCAGAACAGGTCATATGCAGAAACTGGGTATAAACAGGGCCTTGTAAAAACTATCGTCCCTATACACAAACTTGATAAAACTTTGGAGTTTGTTTTGCTTTGTTTGTTTGTTTGTGGGTTTTTTTGTTTTGTTTTGTTTTGTTTATTTGGGGGTTTTATTTGTGAAAAGAGAAAGAAGGGACAGTTGACCTGAAAAGTATAAAAGATTATGGACTGAAAAATATGTGAGTAAATACTTTGTAGTAAATCTTGGAGGAATTGTTTATCGCAGCAAAGGTCTATACAATGTCCGCATATTTATGCATAAAAAGTTGCATAATTTGAAGAGTATCAGATTTACCAAGCAAATCTTATACGATGCAAGGACTTGTATTTCTTCTCAGACATCTGAGACAGAAATAGTGCAGCCCTCCCTTGGGTACTACATGATGATTTAAACTTCTCTGTACCTGAATTACTTGAGCCATAAATAATATTTGCTTAGTCCTTAGAGGAGTGTTGCCTCATTAAATAAGAGCATTATAATTATTATGATCAGTTGTTTGAAGAAGTGATCAAAGCATTACCAGCAATCAGCAAATCCTTCCAGACTGAAAATTAAGAGAGGCTTGCACAGTGACACCAGGAGATCACTGCCAGAGAAGGAAAGAGCACTTGAATCAACAACTCAGAGTGGGTAGATCTGGCAACTGAGAAGATTGTAGCCAGAAATGTTTTAGGGCAAGCAGAATTCTTGCATACTTCACCTACGGGGGGTATTTTCCTATAATTTAAGGAACTTTATACCTCTGTAAGTTCCTCTCTCCCTTCACAACACAGTTGGATAACAATTACTGCGTGCCCTGAGTGATTGGGCTTGAGGGCCCAACCCCATGTCCTTAAGGCAGCCACAATTGTCACAATTCCTGACCTACAAACATCTTCTAAAATATTGCCATTGGGTCTAAATCAGTTTAGGTAGAGGCTGAGAAGGTTCATTTACAGTTTTTATATATATACACACATATATATATATATATATATACACACACACAACCACAATTGGCCTTAAGGTGATTCCTCAAACTGAGTCTCACTGCATCCCATCATTCACTGTTACCACAAATTCATGATATTTCTTTCTCACTCCCACATGTTTCCCCCCCTGTCCTTCAAAATCAGATATTCTTCTGACATTACCTCTGGTGAACAAGAACACTTTTTCCTGTTGCCTGAAAAGCAGATTTCTTTTCATGTGGTCTTTGGCCATGAAATTAAGAAGAAATACACGGAAGAAAATAACAGCCCTTGGCTGTTCACTAGCAGAGCATGCAAGTTCTCCTCTTTACTGCTACACACCACATGCCAGCTGATAAATCTGTGCAATACAAAATGAAGTTTCAGTTTAGATTGAAAAGGCTGGATTTTGCTAACTAAAGCCTCCAATCTGTTAAAGGCAAACAAATCTTATAGATTTTGGTCCAGTTTAACAGAAACTGCTCAGCATAAAATGGGTTTCAAAGCAAGGGAAAAATCTTAACTAAATACACAAAAGAGAAAGCATTTAATTTTGAAAAGGGTGATTTGTTAATATTTTTTTTATTTACCAGCAATATGCAAAATTAAAACCCATTTATCACACATTCTAAGCAGTCCTATTTCCAACAGACTTTTAATGAGTATTGGCAAATTCTCTGCCTTTTTATCATATTACAATTAGTCAGTCCTTTGCACTGCTCCAGAATATATGAACTCATACTAAGCTGACTACATTGACTAATTTGAAAAAAAGAAAAATAAATCAAATAAGGAAATTTAATATAGTTTTGACTGCGAATGGCATAAATTTCCTCTCAAGAACAGGTCTGGTTTTCTGGGGTTTATATTGGCAATGAAAAAAAGATAAAAACAAACCAACAGACCAAACAAGACAAACAAAAAACCCCCACCAAACCCAAAAACAAACAACCAGAACATGGAACTTTTATGAGAAACTGACACAAAGGGTAGAAATCGATCTGATTGCAGTATTAGCAACAGATGTCAAACAGAGTCTATTCAGCCCAGCTTCAGGAGAATGCACGTGGTGGTGCTTGCAGGAGGTGCAACAGGAGCAGGGTGTTTGTGGCTGTGAACAATGGCTGGGGAGTGCTGGAAAACCACCCCATGATTTCGGTTTAATGTAGACACATCTGTGTGTGTGTCCTGTGAACATCTGTGCACAAATACTAAGGTATTTTCCTATGCAGACATCAGGGAGTTACTGCCAAGTGAGATGAGGAAAAAAAATTTAAAAAAAAGGAAGAACTTTTTCATTTTTCATCTTAATTATTTTCACTCACCTAACACACTTCCCCTGCTCCACAGGCCTTTTAAATACCTGAAATTCAAAAGAGAGTCAGTGATGTGTCCAGGACCTCAGGAGAACAGGTCATTATTTCTGGTGTTCAGAGGTGGCTTCTGGGAGCACAGTGTGAGATGCCCACATGAGAGAGCTGTAATTTTTTAATGTGCACCATGAAGCCCAGACCATCTTTAAGACAGGCAGGCTGCCATTTCTAAACTCCAGGATTCAAGCACCAAACAAGATGGAACACTATGGAAACAGCTGATGTATTTAACACCAGTAATTACAGACACAAAATTCCAAGTTCCATTATTTCTGTGCTGCGTCTTTATCTGCATTTAAAGGCATTAACAAACCACTGCAGAGCTGATGACTGAACACAAAAAAAGTAACAAAAACTGTCACTGCCCTGCTCCAAGCCATCGAGTGTTTACCTGCCTATTCCTCCAGGAATGGCTCGAAGCAGACCACAGTAATATAAATCACTCCAGGAGATGGGACGTTCTGTACAAGCTACCACACAAATTCCAGAACCCGGGAAATGCTCCTCCAGAGACAAGACACACTCCTAATACAAACTGTAGCAATCAAATCAGCAAAACATTCAGACTCTGTCACCACCTGACCTCGGGGTCTCTGCCTTACTGTAACAATTCTGAACTTACAGGCTTTAACCAATTCTTGGTATTTCCCTGCATCCAGCCCAAAACCCTGAACTCATTCTTTGTTTGCCAGTAAGATGTGTGGCATTAAAAAACAAACAAACCAAACCAAACCACAACACAAAACTAAAAAGAGAGACAGAGAGGACACTGTTTCCTGCATCAGTTATTTTGGAGGATCAAGCTGAGGGCTGCAAACCTTCTGTCTCAGGTGAAAGTTTTTCTTAAGATACCAGGAGATATCTGAAGCTCCAGGATAAACAGGGGTTGGCAATGCCAGGAATCCTACACACAGGAAGGCAGAGCAGATCTGGTTTAGGGACTGGGAGACAATTAGACATGAGGGAACAAACTTCCACAAATGAAACCACGGCTCCTTTCAACATCTGAATTAATTTATTGGCTTGCCTGCTCCTATGAAAGCAAATAATTCTTGAAATAAAGTCCTTTGACACTTCCACCCTGCTGCTCTAAAAAGCCAAAACTTAGTAACTGTAATGAAATATTACACTGCCCACATGATATTTTCCTTGGGAAGGGGGTGTGTGAAGTGCCTTGGAATAGCTACAAATTTCTTAGCTTATAATCAGATTGCAAAAATGGATAAAACCTTCAGAAAGATTGAGGAGCAGCTTAGCTTGTTCCTTTCTGAGGAAACATGAGCTAAATTAATATTAATAACTTCAGTCTTGGGAGAAGACTCAAACTCAGGTTGCTGAGATAAACCCAGTTGAACCAAGTGGGGAATGTTCTCTCTTGTGCCCTGGTGGGAACAAGTGGCACAACACCCATCTGATTTAGAGGGGGGAGTGAGGAAGAAGGAAGCAAAATGGATTCTCTATGTTTTGACCCACTGAATGTGCACTAGATTTGACCATACCACAAGTACAAAAAGTACGCCTAATTAAAAAAAAAAAAAAAGAAAAAAGAAAAAAAAAAGATAAATGGATTAAAGAATCAGACTCTGGAAAGGTCTGCTGTACATGATGACCACAGATTTTGCTCAGCTGAACGGCCACCAAGCGCTGTGGGGGAATGCAGAGCAGCAGAGAAATGCACCTATTCAATGTGTGTCCTTCCTCTCAAGGAAAGCAGCAGAGACAGAACCTGCTCAGCAAGAAAAACAGGCCATTTAACACTTACCAAGGATAAGAATAAAATTAAAAATAAATTTTAAAAGTCTGCTTGGCTTCATACATTTATGCAGCTATTAATTGCTGGGAACTGATGACTTGATGTAAACCTCCACTGCCACTTCCTACATTTTTTTTTACTGCTTTGAAATTTTGCTTACAGATCAGAGAAAACACACAATAATGTTTTGCTAAATAATAAATGACTAGTTTTTAATAGTTTCTGACAAATCAAAGTGTGGGTGGAAGATAGGTCTATTAGGTTGCAATTCAGTACTGTTAATTTAGGTAGGGATGCTGCAGGAAAAACATCAAACAGAATTTGAATATCAAATTAGTGAATTACAAAACAAGGCCCAACAGATTGGTACAAAATTTTCAGAGCTGTAATGATAGCAGCTCTTGTTCTATTTACTCCATTACAGCCCTATGTCAACTTCACACGAGAGCTGGATATTTCAATGTAATTTAACCACTTTTATTGGTAGATGAAAACTTTGAATTATTTTTAAAAGAAGTCTATTGTTTCCTCTGAAAAGCCTGAAAAGAAGCTGAACAAATTAATGCTAGCCCATGGTGTCCAGGTTTGTGAGTGCCACGTTGATAACATTGCTCTAAATGCAGCCTCTTATTGCAACCTGAACAAGGAAAGCCAAGAGGAAGGAAAACCCTTGATATGCAATGTTTGTGCTGGCCAAAATACTGCTTAACAGAAACTTTAAATGGAAATACAGAGTGCTTATGATATTCTAATGCAACCTTTGTATGACACAGACCCCAGAGCTCCTCCAGTAATTCAAGGCCTCCTTCCTGCTAAGTTACCATTTTCAACCCCAATAAAGCATGCCTGAGACTTGTGCATCTTTTTGCTTCATTTACTTTTTCATTCCATGAACGGACACTGCTGATGTTCTCATGCAGCTTGTGGAGTGGGTGTAATTAAAATCCTTTTAGTCTCGGAGTGAACTGAGTAGAAAATGGAATAGAATTATTGCAAGGTTTTAAGGTTTTGACACTGGAAGAGAAGTCAGGCAAAGCAGAGCTAGAAACATGCACCCTACAGGCTTCTGCTTTTCCTGCTAAGATGCATACAACAGAACAATATTCGGCTTTCATATTTTCCACGGTTTTTCATCAGATTTCTCATTGCATTTTCCGTGTCTATCTAAAATCCTTTCATTTGGAATACTTCACATTGTCTTTCAAATGAACAAAATTATTTTCTAGAGAACAGAGAAGCATTTGGGATTGCAATTTTCTAGGCAATGCCTCTTTCAAAACATAGCCAAGAGATTTCTTACATAAACCCCACATATTTTATGTACAGCAGGCATTGCATACAAACAGATACTGCATGTTGCTACAACAAATTCCCAAAAATTTTAGCAAACTGCTGTCAGTGGGCATAGCTCTGCACCAAACAGAAAGACATGCAAATAAACAAAGAGTATCTCTGATTATGCAATATCACATACATTTAAACTATCAGATCTGAGCATTAGATTCGAGCTGTTCTACAGCTAATAAAACAACCCAAACCAATACAGCAGCTCCAATAGGTTACATTAAGATCATTATTAGAGCTCAACTAAACATCATTAGGACACTATTTAATTCTTTGGCACAAAATCTGTGTTCTGGAGCAAAACTGCTTGAGCAGCCTGAGCTGCTCTCCTTTCCCCTGGTCCCTGTTCTGTGCCCTGCCATAAAAAGCACCATTACTGCTCTGGTGGCAGACTGGAAACAAGAACATACGAGTGGATGCTGTATTCTCGGGAAGAGTAAAGCTCACAAAAAGTCTTTATTAGCATGAACTGCTGTTAATGACATCAAATGATAAGAAGTTTAGCTCAGAACTGCACTGTTTACAAAACAGCACAGCTCTGTGACACGAAAACAAAGTTCTCCCAGGGGGTGTCTGCTTTTATGGCAAACCCAGCTCATTCGTACATTGAAGTGATTACTGATAAACCTGCACAACAATGAGAAGGACACATTTTATTTAGGTAAAGAATGCAAGTTTACAGCTTTTGGAAAAGGTTTTTCAGCCAAGAGAATAAGCAAGCACTGAGAATATTGTGCAAGTAAAGGTTATGCAAATCCTGAGCAGAAAACACCTCTTGTGAAGAATCTTGTGAATCTGAAATCCAGATTGACAATTAATTTGTGGGAAGTACAGGGAAAGTACAGATTCTGTCCAGAGACATGTGCATCTGGGGTTTTCCAATAATCCTCAGAGGTGCAGGTAACATGAATATGTTCCCCTTGCACAGCTCCATGCACACAGCACGGCTGCTTTGCCTATTGGATGCAGCCAGTTCTACTCTCAAATATTCCATCTGCAGAGAAGCAGGTACTTCTCCATTTGGTTTTCTATCCCACAATCAAAGTGGATGGATTAACATGGACGTGGTGAATATTTACTCCCAGAATACTGTAAGTTTTGTCCCTATTAATATTGTTATCTGAGTGCCTTAGGCTTTGGCTTCACACAACAGAACAGACATGAAAGTCATTGCTCCCAGCAAAGTGCTGTCTCCTATTATCTGCAGCACAAAGTGGCTTGCTGCTATTGTGAGTGTGAATTCCACCCTCTCCAGCCCTGAGACATGCTATTATACTGCACTGATAGTTCTGTTCTCTTGTGAGAGGAATAAATACAGTAATTTCAATTAGCATTCCCTCACATGCTCTGCACTTTGGGACACAGCATTTAATAGATGTGAATGTTGAGAGCATGGAGCTTGCAGAAACTGTAATGGCTAAAGCACCACATCCATTGGCCAGGTAAAGAGGTAACAGGACAACATTACAAGGGTGAGACAAGCAACCATGCAATGTATAGATTAATGGCATGGAATCACTCAACAAAAAATGTGCAATATTTGAATAGTAATTAATACCTGATCTGAGTTCCAATCTTCCTCTAACATGTGAAAGATCAAATCCAAATAGTTTGTTTTCTTCACATGAGTATTTTAATTAGATTAAACTTCCAATTGTCTCCCACATATTTAATATATATGAAGTCTGAGGCTGCTAAATAATATCCAGGCTTTTCAGATGGGAGTTTTGAGGCACAAAGCACCAAAGTAATTTCTGTGACAGTAACTAACCAGCACAGTCAGGTTTAGAACACCTGCCCTTCACAGCTTTCATAGAAACCCAAGACTGACAGGTCCAAATCACCTGGTCTGACATCCAGTCCACAGGCCATTTAATCAGTCCCAACATCCTCTTGAGAGAGCAGGAGAAGAGGTGGAAGAAAGTAAAAATGCATATACCAGAGCAGGGCAAATGCCAAATGCCACTCCCAAAATGGCAGGGAGATGATTGTATGATACTCAAATTATTTTCTTTGCTGCAAACAAGACCCAAAGGAAAAACAGAGGTTCCAGATGATCTCAAGGAAAAAAAAAAAAAAAAAAAAAAAAAAAAAAAAAAAAAAAAAAAAAAAAAAAAAAAAAACAAAAAAAAAAAAAAAAACATTCCTGTTCCCTGTTCTGTATTTGGTCAGCTGTTACTAACACTGGTATGTGAACCAGACACAGCAGCAAGACACCAAAGCTCTTTTCACACTCACCTATTCCTTGCTGGGTCTGTGCTTTTTTGCTTCAGAGAGAATAAAAAGCAATGAGGCCCCTCATCTTTACTGACTCAAATGCAGAGGAGAAGCACATTTCATATTAGAAGAGCTGGGGATAAACATCTTTTGTATATACCTGGGAAATGTCTTAACGTGAAGCAGCAAATATTGCTGGGACATGGAGAGCAGTGCAATACTCCCCAGAGCCAAGGGAAGCCAGGACGGAAGGAAGGAGCCAGATCCAGAGATTTTTAGGGCCAGAGGAGTCTGTCTCAGGCAGGTGGGTGAGACCTGTGAGGCCAGGACAGGAGAGCAATTGTCACCTCCTGGGCATGTCCTGCAGGGCAGCTCATGACACTCCTCAAGGTCTGGGAGACCAAACCCTGTGTGCAGCTAAAGCCTCCTGAAGAACAAGGTTCTCCTACTTGTTCACCTGTAATCCTGAAACAGTGAAAGCAGTTTTTGATTCAGGAAAAACATAACATAACCAAAGATGTCCTTTCTTTACCCAAGGGATGGAAGAACAATATTAGACTTTACAAGTGGGAAAAAAACATAACCTTGAAGAAAATTAGTTCTTGCTACACAGAAGTGGAAAGAATCTGATCAGCTCAGCGGGTTTACCACGGAGTAATGGAATGGAGCTCTCATCACCTAATAACTGATCTCAAAAACTCATGAGATATAAATAATGATCATAAAAAAGCATATTATGTGATCACTCATTTGTTTACTTTAACTATTCCTTCCGATTTTAAAATGTAAGTTGTAGCTTTTCATACAGTTTTCCCTCCTTCTAGAAAGTTTTTATTTTCAAATTTTGAATTTTTGTCTTAAAATGAACTCAAGCAATTTCATTCTGCATCTTGAATTTCTCCTGTTCATCAGAAAACACTGATATCAAGTCACGTCAGACACCTTTACTGATATTCAGGGATTGTATTAACTGCATAACACTTCAGGGATTCTCCAGTATTATGCTCCTTGTTGTACAGCTAGTATTTTATTGCACAGCAGAAATACAAACTGCCAATGTAATTTCTGAAAAGGAGAAATTTGAAACTAATACAATGTAATAAATAACTTCATTTGTCTAAGTGGCTGAATTCAGGGAGAAATGTCTCTCAAAAATATTAGAAAAATCTCTGACCTACAGAAGTTGTAAACGTTCATTAGAAATTTTGTTGAGCAATGCAAGGCAGTGATTTAATGTTCTAAGCTAAAGGAAAAAAAAAACAATTAAAAATCCTCAGCAGTAATTTTCTCTTTGAAGAACACAGCAATGATATCAGTATTATGAGATGCACTCCTCAGGAATCAGTGAAATTCAGAAGGTGAAAACTTCAGTTTATTTTGAATATGTTTAAGATCTTGGTTTTAGTTTGTTAATATTTATAGATTTTAGCAGTTAATCCTAGTTACCTCCTGAGTCATCACGTTGACTCAAATCCCTCTGAATTCAAAACCTGGAAACACCATTTCCAGAATCTGGAGATTATTTTAAATGTTATTCAAATTTATGAGGTATTGAAGGAAAGGTAGCAATCAGAATCACAATACAGAAATAATTTCTTCCTTTGCTCGTGTCCCTAATTGTAATAAAGCATTTAAATACTTTAGTTCCAGGTATTGCTTATGAAAGCAGATACACAAGATGAACCCTTAGGTGCTTTCCCAAAGTATTTCTATGTTTCTATAGAGCTGACATTTTCATTAGGCAAAAACAAAGTACTTTTATTTCCTTTTCATCACCTCGGAACAGAATTACAGAAGTTAAAAGGCCTGTGTGCCATACCAGGAATTCAACATAGCACTGAATTAAAACTCATTCCTCTGCACTTTGGTCCAGCACCTTCACACAACAAAATAATTTTCTTTCACAGTAATGTAGTATTTTTGTTGAATTTCATAGAATCTGGCAGAGAAATTCTAAATCCTGTGAAAGAAATATAATGTGATTTTTTTGGTCATATTTGTGGAAATTTCAGGTTGTTCCTAGTTTAGGTTTTCTTCAAGAATGCTCTGTGCATACCCCACAACTAATTTAGCAAAACACTGTCCAAGCAGGGCTAATATATGCCTCTAAACGTATAAGAAACTTCACAGTTCAAACTCTTTCTAAAAGTACTTTAACAAATCCACTTGAAAACAGGAAGTACTTTGGTTTAAAAGTAATTCACCACACTTACATTTCCTTATCAAGAGCCAACACATCATTTATATGCAATGCACCCTAATCCCAGCTGGGTCGTTCTTCCCTCTCTGTTTTTCTGGGGGTGCAAAAGGAGAGTTCCAGTGATGACATCAGTCCCTAACCCTCTTCCAACCACGGCAGGACAGAAGCTGAAGCAGATAAAGGAAATAAACAAAAGCTGGCAGGAAGCTGAAGGAATTTGGTTACAATAAACAGTCTGAAACAGTAAAACCTACTTTGGTCTGTGAAGTCATTATAATAATTTGTTTAGAAAGCAGTGAAGAAAAAAAATCCCCAGTAAATACTTTGTAAAGTGCTGGATCAATTTGCAAGTGCTGAAAGCACACCAGCCTCAGAGACTCAGGGACATCTGTATTAAGCAAGAGACACACAATTAAGCTGCATCTCAAGCTAAAACCCTGAGGGCTCCACATTTCATTCCAGTCAACCACTGCTGGTTTTTGGCACTATTTTCTTTGCAAATATGAGTAATGTGGGCCCTTTAGTCACTATTAAGCCATAATCTGGGGAAATCAACCACTTCCAATAATCTTATACTCCAATTTAGGGCACTCTGAAACCACATAATGAATAACACTGTCGCCAGTTCTCTCCTATAATGACACATGACATATGCCTGCTATTCCTCTTTTCAAATCAAATCCAACTGTGTTGCTTTTTTACAGAAAATCTTGTTTATTGTGTTCATTTGAGTTTCTTTCTTCACTCATTTGATGAGGAAGTAAAATCTGTTTCATAAGCAAGATATTTAGTGCTAACCCGGCATTCAGAAAGCAGCTGATTCCTTTGCAATCAAAAACAAATTATTTTTTCAAGTGAGTAACACCATGTTATGTTACAAGTTACTCCTGACTAATAAAAAAATCTATTTTCACTGTAAATTAGAAAGCTGATTAAGAGACCTTCCAATGTTCTTGTCCCTCCTGGATGGATTTTACACTTTAGTACCAATGAATAATTTGCCAGAATGATTTCCCTGTTGACAGATGTAGAAAAGGTTTTACAGCTAAGCATGTTGAAGGCCAGAATAAAATCAAACCATTTACCCAATTTCATGTCTTATGACCATTTTTGGTTTGTTTTTTTCTTTTCATAACCACTGGAAAATCCTGGTCAATAACATACTCGGGAGCAATGTTCTAAGGAACAGAATTCCAATTGTGTGTCTCAAGAAAACACAGTAAATTCCAATCTGTGCTGACTATGAATGAAAACAACAATCTGCAACAAAAAAGACTTTGAAAGATGTGCAAATATTTTAAGAATAAAAGTAGAAACTTTTTGATACTTCTGCTTTTATAACTTGAAAATTCAACCTTTACCTTACTTTTAGAAGATAGATTGAAAATATACCAAAACATTGCTTTTCTGATTCTCAAGTAATCTAAGGAACTGTCAAATATACTGCCCTTTATCAGAAATATTCCCAAATTATTCTCCTACTTTTGCAGAAGCAGCATATCTAAGTTATAGATAACTGTGTGGATAATTCCTTATTCTTCCCAGGCAAACACAATCAATTGCATTCCTGAAATTCAATTTAAAAGTAATTTATCTTACATGAATATTCCAAATTCACAAGACTTCACATAAAGCTCTATTCCTGTAGCATAGTAAATCTCCAACAGAAATTGTTATTCAGGTAGAAATGGCCCCGTGCAAAATAACTTGCAAGGTGAGTGGTGCAGTATTTGTGTGTGTGGAAGGAGGGAGACTGTGTGAAACCTGGTAGAAGTATAATTCACAACTGAATTTTAAACAAACTGTTAGAGAAAAATCTGCACACAAAGGCAGCCTTGCAGGGGACTTTCTCAAGCAGTTTCCATCCCCTCACAGACACCCTGGCTCATCAGTCAGCTCAGAGCTTCCACAGGAGTAAGTGGTGATTTCCCTGTGGTCAGAGGATCTCTTGCAGGGAATGATTGCACAGCATTCACGTGCTGTGCTGCTTATTTATTTCTCACTTCTCATTCTTTATTACTATTCAAGGGTTTTATTTATTGTAGGAAAAATGTATTATGGAGATACCAGAAACTAACACCAGTGAAATGAAATATAAGGTTGATTCCTTCATGATCTCATATTTCCAAACACTTTTAATCGGGTCAAGGAGGAGACCAGAGAATCAGAGATCCTCTCATTTCTATGAATAAGCTCTATTACAGTAAAAATTCCCAACAAAAACAATGAAACATCACTCCAGAATAATATTATTATTATACCTACTATAATGACTGACTGAACTAGCCCAAACCCTGTTGTCTGATTATTTTCTTCAGAACACGTAACTAGTGGTAGATAAAATAGATTAACATTCATTGATATATCCATAATATAAAACAGGAAAACTTGAAACTATTATACTGAAGTAACACGTGCAACAGAAAGCTGAAATATGCCTATATTCAAATTTTGGTGATGTAAAAGACATGAAGGGATTTCTGGAGGTTGTTACCACACCTTTCAGAGTTGAATTTTACCAGAATGCCATTTCACATTCACAAATAAAGGTTATTGAATATTTTCAGTATTTGAAAATATAATGTCCACTTTATCTGTTTGCCCTTAACGTTCAGTCTTCGACTCAGACTAATACTTTATGAGAGACCTCAAAAAATCATATCAGAAATCAATTCAGAATGTGTTTTGCCACAACTGCTCACACCATTACCAGTCTAGGCTGGCTTTCTGTGCATGACAGCACACAAAGAACTTTCTGTGGACAAGAAAGGAGCAGTCTCATCTCTTCAATACACTCCAGACTATGTTTTAGATGTGCACAAACCCACTGGAGAAGACAAACAACAGGAATCTGAAATCCACGTCCCTCCTGTTTCAGTGGAACGTAATCTTCTGAGATTGAACACTCAGGAGCAAAACTTTCAAGGATTATTCTAAATATAGGCAGAAATTCAGCAGAGAATACTGAAAACCAGATGTTAAAAATCAGGCTTTTACTGTGCAAAACCTATGTTCTAATATTCCATATTTTCAGGAATAAAAGTACACTGGCTGAAAAATCATTTACATAATGGTGCTGCCGTTTGCTGTTAAAGCTACCTGAGCAAAAGAGGATCAGAAAGGGAAGCTGAGCAGAGCAGTGAACTCCAGCACTGAGAACCTCAGCATTCACAGTGCAGAATAAAACCCACCAAGTGCTTCTATATGCCCACAACATTCTGTAGTTCTCATCTCCTAGGCTGAAAACTGAGTTCAACCATCAGTTCCTCAAGGAGCACCATGTTTTCCAGCTCATGGAAAAACAGTGAAACTTCACGGCCAAAATTAGCTTCTACTGTATCAGTCCCAAATGAGGGCTTTTTCATTTATATCTCTGCCATCTTCCCTTTTTTATTTTATCTCCTGTCCAAATTTATACCAGAGGTAACTCCACTATACCCAGCAGGTGTGTAATGGTGAATTCCACAGAACATACACATGAAAAACATAATTTGGTGCAAAGAGATGATTTCTAATGTTGCAAGAAATAAAGTCATACACTCATTTCACTGCTATTGCTATACCCCTGCAAGAAATTAATGTCCACTGAAGACACTGAACTGCCACATCAGCTTGTGTAAAACCTAATTTTCTAAACAGCCATATACTGTTAGCCATACTGTTAATACCTGGCTCTGCCCTTGAGGACCAGGTTAAGGTGTGACCACTTTGCACTTGTAAATTGTGGGACAGGTTCACAAACTGTTAAAATTGTGAACAGAAGTAGTATGTTCCCATTTTCTGAATGCCTGATGTACAACTCTTTCAAAACTATATCTCATGCAAATGAAAGGGTTTTGTTACATTGACCACAAGGCCCAAAAAAGAATGAGTGGTACTCTGATTGAATCTCTCATTTTTAAGGTCAAGAGTATATCACAGACTTTGTAGCTGAAGTGTTATCAAGGCCACAATTATACACACAGAAAAAATGCCTTTTAGGAAATTTCTAGCAGTGGAGAAACATGGTTTATATTCATTCATGCAGAAGGTGAGGTTCAGAGAATTTTTTCTAATGTTGTGATACCTTAGGAAATATTAGAAAATCCAAAACAAAAGATTAAACAATGCTCTTGCAGCTCAGAGCAGCTGTTACCTGCTGGTTATTATAAAGAGAAATTTCTCAAGGAACTTAATGATCATCACAGCAGAGTTTAAGAACATTATGCTGATGACTCAGAAGATTTAATCTGAAGTATCTTTAATCAAATGACAAATATCATTGCTGATGATCATATTAATAGAAAACATATAAACTTAGACTTGAAAACCAGACTAATTTTCTGTCTGCAAACAAGGCACGTGAGAAATCACTGAAAAAAACTACTTAAACACCTCAAAGCTACAAAGCTCTCAATGTTAGGAGGCAACACGTGACTGGTGAGCTGAGGGCTATCAGGCAGCTCAAAGCTCTCATTCCGGGGTGATTATCAGCCAGGGCACACAACACCACCTGTATCTCCCTGCAGTCTGGGTGGCTGTCCTGCCATGTGGGCAGCTGGACAATTCCAGCCTCAGACCCGAGGGAACCAAGCTTGTTTCTAAGGAGTGTGATGGGGGAACACACCCAGCCCATCCCAATCCAACAGCAAAGTTGGAGGAACCACTACCATTCATCACCCAAAGCTCTCTCTCACCTCCCTGAGTTACCCAACACCTCATGGATCACAGCTTTGAGATGCAGCTGAACTGGGAAGTCCAGCAATCCTCAGGTTCAAGGATGAACTTTTAGGTTCAGCATCACCTCCTGCCACTCCTTCCCCCTTTGGCCACAGAATGGAGCAACACATCCCCCCCCCAGAACACTGAAGGTGACTAAACTTCTACTCTGAAAACAAACATTTCCTCATACAGACTTATCATCCAGAGCCTCTGGTTTGGAAACTGCTAGGATACAAAGGAAATCTGAAATAATTCTCTTTTCTCAACTTTTACAGAGGAACTGAACTTATTGGATCTATCCAGAAGGATTATGACTTTGTCTTGGGACTTCTAAAGAAGGAGTTTGTTTCATTTGCTACTAGTTTCTATCTTACTTGATAGTTGGATTATCCGTGTTTCCTGAGTGCTACATTTTCATCCTGCAAGGAGAAAAAAAAGAAAACAAAACACTTCTGTAGAGATCTGACCTAGTGTCTCTTAAGCACATCATTTAATGCAGCGAGGTTTAACTAAATGCATTTTTAATTTGCTTTGTTTTATTCTCTGACTTCTACAGTGAATTTTCCCAAAGTTAGAAAATGAAGATTCTTTAAATAATGTTCATCCCTGATGTCTGAACACCATGTAAGTAGGTGGCTAAATGCTCAAAATGTGATCTGCTCATACTGAGACACATTACTTGTATTTACCAGCAAAAAAGAAGACAATGGCCTGAAAATTCAGACACATAACATCAATAAACATAATGTTCCCACAGCTACAGTAGCAATTTAAGGGCAAGTTAACATAGCAAAAGCCTGTCTATAAAGTGAAAATAAATGCCATACAAAGGGTTTCATGCAGGCAGACACTCCAGATTAAATTCTCAAGGTGTGAACATAGGGGACAAGCTGTGTTATTATTGGTCAGGCTGTGTTATCACATGAGCTTAGTTCCTAATGAAATTAGACAGGAAAAAGAAATGCAAGTAGTAAATTCAGAAATAGAATCATTGGTCTCGGATTATTTCTCTTTCCTATCGTTTCTTCACATTCAAACATGAATCTCAAGGATGAAAATCTTCTTTATTTCACAAATCACTTCTAGTCCTGAATGTAAGTACTGAAAGATGCGAGTAGGACACAGGATATCCAGGGTAGACAAGGAGAGTTTTAGCTGTCTTGGCCTTAATTTTGTTTTGATGTACTCAGGGCATGACTAATCCCTGCTATAGGGAGGTACAAGGAAAAGCTCAGAACTAGTGTTTCAGAATCAGCTTAAAAATCTGATTTCAGTTTTAGAAAACTACAGAAATCCTGGTGTGATTTTACACTTGGAATTAATAATCAAAGTGATTAGTACAGTAAGATAGAAGTAATTCTCTTGTCCAGTTTAAAAGTGGTCCCTGCACCCAGACAGTATTTCTCAATCCACAGGAAATTGAATCTGTAATTACATATGCCTAGGGTTTTCTTCTTGCCTTATTATGCTGTTTTGCAAGATGTAATTACATTATAGCATCAAAAGCAGTTCTGTTTTGCACAGGTATTACCATTTTTATTAACCAAAGTAACAATGGGTATATATCATTTACAATTAGTCCCTCTAAGTGTTTAACTAAATACCTCAGAAATTTTGGAAATTAAACCAGTAACAAACAATTGTTATTTACTGACATGTTTTAATAAGATTAGAGTCCTCTGTGTTTTATCTTCTGAAATTATTTCATTCTAGTCACTTCAGCTGGTGTGAAATTCTTGACTAAGATGCATAGCCCTATTGTCACTGAGCAGTGGCTCTTCACCTCATGGTTAATGTCAGCTGCATTCATTGGCTAATTTAAAAAATGCAGAAACTTTGCAAGCAAATTAATGCCCTTCAGAAATCTCAGCAAAATCGTGTGGGGACAAATTTTGCAGGAATAAAGTTGTACTGTAAGTAAAGTGGCATCAAATTTAGAACAGCCTCCATTTCAGCAGCATTAATTTCCTACAGATTGCACTCTTGAAATGTGTCTTCCAACAAATGCCTGACATTTATTTTCTCTGCTGGTATTAAAATCACTATTATTCCACCATAATTGTTTTTCAAATGCTTCCTAAAGTAATGGTTGCAAGCAACTCCCATAACCAGGCCACATCTCTTCCCCTCCCATGTGACAGACAGATTTGGATGTGCAGGCACATACAACCAGCAAACTGTAAAATTAGTAACGAAATGAAGAAACCCCACAAGACAAATTCTTACTAGAGTTAAGCACTTTACAATAAAACTTCCTAAATTGTTTCTGTTGTTACACTACGTCTGGATTGATTATTTCATGAAGTCCCAAATGAGAGAAAAAAACACACTCAAATTAAATCTGTGCCAGGGTCACAATCTCAGTGATATTTGCTATAAACCAGTACAGTTTCATAATCCTCTCTACGAAAAGGAGGCTATTTTTTTAAAGTCCTAAGTGCACTTAAGCATCTTTTACTTTCACACACGCAGCCTGCTCAGGAATCACTTCAGCAAATTTTGTGCCGCTATTTTTTAATATCTCTATTTATGATCATAAATGCCATCAGCAAAACTGGGAATTGAAATTACATAGTGAGGGGAAAATAGTCCCTGTTCTATATTTGAAAGATTAAAATTGAATTGCAAAAAAAGTGGCTTAATATTCATAGATGTTTATGTTACTGCAAGAAAAACACCCAGTTTATAAAATCTATCCCAAGAGCCATATGCAATTTATATCGATTTTACTTTCATAAAGTTGCTACCTCTTTATGATGATTTATAAGTAGATGAGTTAAGTATTTATATATATATTTATTTATATATATATATAAAGATATGTCTGTAAACATCTATCCACACTATTGGCTATAAGGAGGACCACAAAGCTGCTTTTTATGTTTTACAGTAATAAAAGACCCAGAAAACATAATCTTTTCATTTATGCCTTAGTCACCACACTTTCAGGTATTATTATTAGAGCTCTCCTAGAAAGGGTGCTATATACATCCTGATGGAAATAAACTTTAAAACAAGCCCAGGTAGCAACACAGGTCACACATACACACTACTCATGTATTTATAATGTGTTCTCAGGAGCTTTCAGACTGTATAAACCCCAAATATTCCAACACCAATGAAGTTTTAAAGGTCTGATCACTGAGAGCTGGGGCTGAGGTATTTGCATGCGAAATGCAAACCATTTTATCTGTCTGAGCAGATTCAAGTTCTTGAAAAACACCATTCCATACCCCCCCATATTTTGAAGTGACAAAGACTAGGAAAAAATCTATCAAAACTTCCTTTTAGGATGCATTGATTATTTTAAATGGAAAGTATTTCCTCAAATTCTCCAAGTCAAGCATCTCCAAATCACAGATTCTCCTTGTTATCCTTTTTAAAAAATACATGTGGTGTTCTTTTTTCTCCAGTCACTAAGCCCTTTGACTGCCATGGCTTTTCAAATATCATGGAGAGTGTCCTAGCAATTACATTTGGCAATGCCCTCAGCACCCTGGGACATATTTGTTCATTTCCCGTGGATGTGTGTAGGTTCAGGTTCCTCAGATGGTCTCAAACCCAACCTTCTCCTAAATGGGAGAGACTTGGTTTGCCCAGTCCCTGCTTTGAGGCTCAGGGACCTGAGAGACGTGGGAAGGGTGATTGTGAGTGAAAACTCCCCAGCCTTCTCCATGCTGGTTTCCACTAGATTCCTGACTTACTATTTGGGAGAGGGTAGGTGGGTATATTTTATTAATTCTTCATTTTCTGACCCAATTTCTTGTAGAAACCCTTCCTCTAGTTCTTCAAATTTCGTGACTAATTCCAAACTCCAAATGTGCCTTATCTTTCCTGATCCCATCCCTACACATGCTAGCAACACCCCTATATTCTTCCCAGGACTGATTTTCTTATTGTACTTCACTTCCCCCAGGAGGTCTTTATTCAGTCCTATTATTCTACTGCCTTGCCTGCCTGATTACTCACACGTGGGAATCAAGAATTCTTGTGCTGCAAAAAAATATGTGTTAAAAAACCACCAACTCTTTTCCATTCCTTTATCCCTCAGGGCAGTTTCCCAGGGGGTGCCCATCCTGGGTTTTGAGATTAAAAAAAAAAAAAACCACCCAAAAAAAGGCAAACCAAACCAGTCTGTGCCGTCAGGAATCCAGAAGCAGCCAACCAGTGTCATCTTTATGAGTTCTGCTAAACCACAGCTAAAGTCAAGGGCCTTTGGTTCATTACTTCCCAAAATAACAGCCCATGCCACATTCCCTCCCATAAATGGAAGATGACTGGTGCATTTGCCCAGATCTGGAAACATTTATGCTCCCAATAAAGCACAGAGAGAGCCACTCTGAAAGGAAAATGGGACTGAATCCCTAATGTAAAGCATAACAAACACTGGCTCTGCCCATAACCTGGATTTACTGTGTTCCCTTTTCATGCACCTTTCATTCCACTGAGCTGCCTGAATTCTCACCTTTTGAGAATACTGTATTCCTTGGCTAGATCTTTCCTTCTTCATGTAGTATTCCTTGGTTAGATCTTGCCTTCTGCTCCACAGATGGAAGAATTAGTTAGTGAGCTCTGGTTCAGGCTGGATGAACTTCCAGAGTGCAAGAGACTCACAACTAAGGTGTTCTGTTTCCACAGAGCTAGGAACTTCCTGGTTAATGCAATTAAGAGGATTACTTATATTCCTTGTCTTTAAGCACAATGAAATTTAAAAATTCAGCAATTGAACACCCTATGAGGCATCATTATTATTTATTGTTGTAATCCTGCATCAGTGCCTACCACTTAAATGACACATCCCTCAAATACAAACAAAAAGATTAACCTGAAGGTTGACAAAAGCAGTGCTGAAAATGGCATTTTCATTTATCACTGAGCCATCAAATTAAAATATACCTCTACAATATGGCTTGCCTTTACTACCAAAGTAAAAATACCTTTTTAAATAGAATGGATTATCCCACACCAAACATCTTTGGTACTAAGGAAAAAAAAAAATTATCATGGTATTTTGTATCATATGATAGAGGGTACATTTTAACTTGCACCAGCGCAGCAGACAACTTTCCTACATCTAAGTACAACGTGGGACTCTAATCTTTGAGAGATTTATGTATTGCCTAAATCTACTCAAAGTTTCATATCATTAATACCACTGAAACAGAGGTATTCAGTACACAAAGCAGCAGGCTCAGACCAGAAGAACGACTTAGATTAAAAACTGTCTGACAAGAACATTATTTTTAATTGAGATTGAAATAATTGACTTAAGTGGAGGCATTTTGTTTCCATTACTTGGCAAATCCGATTCTGCTTGATTAAAAAAAAAAAAAAAAAAGAAAAAAAAAGAAAGGATTGAGTGGGAAGATTCACTCTGATCTTTCCCAGATTTCATAATAAATCGCCATCCCTTGGCAATCATTCACCTGAGTCAACTTAGTATTCCCTAATTCAGCTGAGCTTTCTTGCCTTTCATAACATAAAATTAAAACAGTAGAAATTATTGATTAATGACAAGAATATATATGGCCAGCTCCATCATTTAATAAAGAAAAAAAATCCATACCATTAAAAAAATGGATCTGGTTCAGTGTCCATAAATGTAAAACGTGTATGCTTTACTATTCTCTGAGGAATTTCTGATTAACCCTCTAGCTCATATTGTACTCAGCATTTTTTGATTGAAGCTCGAACACAGTTTCTGTTGAACAGAAATGTCATTATTCAAGGAGATGAAAAGTCATAAAGCATAATGCAATCCTGCACTGTCACCACAGGCAATAACCAATAGTGTGAATTCAGGCAAATGACTTCTGCTTAAATATAATTTCCTTACAGTGAAATGCATCACCAAAAAAACCAAAAAAACCAAACAAACAAACAAAAAAAAAACCGCACAAAATTTGCTCATAAAACACCTGATAATTTGGGAGTCAAAAGGACTGGCCGTATTTGCCAGGTTATAATGACACAAACCACTAAGGTTCAGTGGCTTAGCCCTAGAAAAATGATAATAATGTACTAATGCTCACAAGCCTGACATGAGAAGGGGCTGAATTACACTCTCTGCATGATGTACAGTGATATTTCACACAAGTGCAGAATTCATGAGGTGAAAAAAACAGCACAAACAAGAGGCAACCAAATATAAACACTGCTGTGCACAATCATTTCAATTAGCAGGTAAACTACAGGCGAGTTTTGCTCTTCAGGCTATAAATATGATTTTACCCTAAAACAAATTCAGAGACGGATTTATTGATTAAGGAAAACAATTGATCCCATGTTTGGTAATTCTGCTCCACTATTACCAAGTTGAGTAAGCCCTGCTAACAAACATTGCTAAATGACCAACAGATTTCTGAAAAGAAAGGGATTCTTGAGACTGTGTTATAATATAGTTTACAGGTAAAGAATAATCACAGTTCTGTGATTCAGAAAATAGGAAAAGAAATTAAAATAAGCCAAATAATTCTCAGATATTCACTGACTCACTGCTAAAAATCTTAAGTGTAATAAATATTAACATCCATGCAGTTATGCAAGCAATATACATTATTATTTTCAAACTATACATTTCAAAATCATTAGTCACATAAAGCCATGCCATAAAATTTGATTGAGAAGAGCCTTTATCCCATACAAAGTCCAGATGACTCTGGGAAACATCAATAAATATAACTCCTATTGTAGCATGGGAAGTCTTTTCACTAACCCCCGCCTTGCTTGCTTGGAAAGTACTTGTGAGAACCAATAAAATCTTTCTTTGATTACAGTGGCAATCAATACTTTGTTTCAAACACAAGCAAACACTTTAAAACCCAAGATTTAAAATACATCTCCCCAGAGTATCTGGTTGACAAATACCATTTTTTCTCTGGCCCTTAAGTGCTGTCCCAGTAACAGCAAATCAATCACAGACTCGGAGAAGAACCTGAGCTAGAAAGGACCCACACAGATCATTGAGTCCAGCTCCTGTCTCTGCACGAGCCAAGCCCCAAAATCTCACCATGTGCCTGAGAAAGCCTGTTTCTTAGTAAAGAACACCTGAAAGTATTCCCAAGACCACTCCCAAATCAGATACTTCAGCTCTGATAAGGAGTTTAAAAACTTTCCTGACCCGGTATATTTGCCACTCTCCACAAAAAGTGCTTCACCACCTTGCAGTTGCCTCCTCATTAAAGATCCCCTCATGGGAACTCCGACCAGTATCTTTATTCAAGCTGAGATCAGTTTTTGCATCCTTTTCAGACTGCCTTGAATTTCTGCCAACACAGCAATATTTAGCCAACTAATTTAATATTACTGATTAATGAAAAAAGCCAATAGCTCCCAACCTTTTTCATGTGTCTAGCATTAACACTTGACAGGAACACCAGAAGCAGTACAGCTGGTGTGAAAAGACAATGTATAGAGGCAGATATTTTCAGGTATTCTCATGAGTAATTGGATCTGTTGGATTAGCTATTTAAGTAGTTTTTTTTCTCAGAAAGTGACAGACTATAACCACACCCAGTTCAGTTCTCCTCCAGTTTAAGAGAGATGTAAAACTGAAGAAGGTGCTGCTGATGTCATGGTGGTAAAGGGACTAAAGTACAGAGGGAGAGGGAGCAGACATGCACCGTCTGCAAGGGAAAAGGTTCAAGACAACCTAACAGGAGCCTACAATTATTTGTAAAGTAGTTGCAAGATGTCAAAGCCAAAATCTTCTCAGCCTCATTCACCCAATAAGTCAAACCAGTTGGGTAGGTTGAGTCTGGATGCTATGGAAAAGCTCTGCACCAGGTGGGTAACATGCCACAGACTTTGCATTAATTCAATTTTCAGAGGTTTTCATGACTTTTCTAGACAAATTCATGACTGACCTGGTTTATCACTGGCATTAGAGCCCCTAAGAGTCCAACAAAGATTAGATTTGATCATCTCCTGAGGTTCCACTGAGTCAATTCTTTCATGCCTGCATGATAACCTGTAGGAACAGGACTCATCCAGGCACTCCCCATCCCACTCTGAAACTGAGGCAGACTTGCTGTAGAAGCCTCTTTGAAAAAGGCTCAGCTTTTAAGGACAGGGAAGCCATTTGAATAGATATTTACAATCTTAAGCAAGAGAGGAGTGTTTTAAACCATTGCAAGTGAGTGCAGATTGAATTATTCTCCCTGAAGTGCAATAGGGAATACAACCTAATCTCATTAGGTCAATAACATATTGTGCTAGTAAATCTAGTTTATTTTTTACTCTACTCTTACCATTCTCCATTGATTATTTTCATCATTTTATCCATATAAATATGCTAGCTCACCCAGAAAGCCTGATTACTGTAGTTAAAATTATCTAAGAGAACACAAACTAAGTATTTACGGTTTCAGGAAAAGAAAACCATCAATTTTTCACAGAAACTTTCAATAGTCTGTCCGGTAAACAGGTATCAAGAAAATTACTGAAATATATCAGATGCATTATTTTTAACTCTGAGTGAAATATATCTGGAGGATTATTTTTATTTCCTTTGAGTTTGCAAGATAGTAGGAGAGCATTCTGAACTCCTTGGCTCTTGTTTCAGAATAACACTGGGATATCACTCCAGCTGGAACGTAGGCCCTGGTCATCTGAACAAGGGGCTGAGATCAGCACAGGAGAGAGGGCTCATGAAGATTCCTGCACTTTACTTGTGTTATTGAAGGTGCCTTCCCTGAAGAAGGAAGGGAAACAAAAGAATTACAGAAAGACGTGTGGTCTGAGAGGTGCTGAGATTCATTTCCTTCATCAAATTTAAGTACTGTAAAAAAGCTCCTGGTGATCACTGCAAAATCTGATTTTTATTCTACTAAATCATTGCTTTTTACAGCCAGGAAGACCTTGCCACCATGTTTCTGCATCTCCATCTTGTTAAATTCCTGGAAAATGGCAGGCAGCAGAGTCCCTATATCTGTGAAGAAACCCAGAAGTGCCAGCTCCTCACGAGTCAAAAGAATGGAAAGATGGAATGGTGCCAGATTAGTTAAACACAGCCCAATCAACCCCATGTCTCTTTTCAGCTCTTTTTCCTTTCTGTCCATGGTAAAGGATAATCTGAGGAATTCAAAAGCTTAAATATAATCACTAGTGAAGTCCAGGAAGAGAAGCATCTCACTTATTACAAACGGTCTCTGTGGCATTATTGTGGTATTGAAGAAGAATATGGATTTGTTTTTTTCTCCAGCAGGACAACATTCCATTTATTCTCAAATTGGATTTTGTCAGATATCTGCTTTCTTATCTTTATACATCTATCTTTCATTGCTGCCAAATTCTTATGACTCATTTGCCCAATAGTTTCGATTTATAAACAAAATAAAAATATTTCAGACTGAAATTACGATAAAAGGAGAAAGTAATTTCAACCAACCCATCGCAAAATTTAGCAAAATTAAGTCATATATAAAATTGGTATCTTTTTAAAATCAAATGACATGTTTATAGGTTACCTGTTTAAAATAATTAGCAACTGAAACAATGACCATATGTGGTCATTAGGATAATTATATTCAATGGAAATGCAAATTTCCCGACAAAGAAACCTAAAGATCTGTGAGGGAGCCATGTAATTAGAACACATGGAACGGCACCATTAAGAATTTAAACTCCAAAAATTTCAAATAAGAAAACAGAAATAATTCTGGCTTCGCAAGTTTTGGAACAGCATAAATCTATTAAGAAAAGTATTATCACAGGACTGAAAATGTTGTTTTACAATCTGATTTTGGTGAAGTCTCTGCTCGTGTCTTTGCAATAAACATCAGATCAGCCCCCTGCAGAAGGCAGAACCGATGCAACAGATGCAGCAGTGATTGTGAAACCCATGGTTTGCAAGGAGAAAAAGCAGTGTCCTCCATCCTTCCCCCTGGGGTTTGCAAAGAGCAGAAAGCAGTGTGCTCCATCCTTCCCCCTTCTGGAGCAAATTCACCTGCTCAGGGTACCCCGTCCCTGCCCCGTGACCCTGCTGCTGTAAACGGGCGCTGGCAATGCGCTGACTTATGGCAGCAGTGGAATTTGACTCCATGCTTCATTAGCTGGCCGACAAAGCAATTCAGGACTGTTATTGAATCATATACCATTCTTACTATTCTCCCTTTCTCAGTTTTATTTCACTGGGTTTTTTTTTTTCACCACCCTATTTCTCAGGAGAGAGAAAAATGCTTTGTATTCTGTTTTTAAAGCTATCCCCAGCAGCAATACCAATGCTAGTGTTTTCACAGACTTTCTTCTCCCATCCACAAATTCTAATAACATGCCATAGAAACCAGTTTAAATGTTACACCTAATTTAATATCTTTGATGAACAGTACTGCTAAGAACAGATAATTATTCCATTTCTGTCTATTTGATATTTCCAGTTCATTTTTCTGTGTAGGCTCTCCTTAATGCTAAACAGTATTTTCTGGTTTATTCAAAGAACTATCCTACCAAACATAATATTTCCCATCAGCAACAGAATTGATCAGGAAGTGATCAGAGCTGGACAGCAGCACAGCACTGCCTTTCAGAGTTATTGATTAAATTCCAATGAAGCCAATAGGAACTTGCAATCAACAGAATATTCATATTGCCACAGTGAACATAATTTGGTCTTTAACAGTTACTCAAAATTATTCATTTTAGTATGCTTAGAATTAATTTCAGTATTCTTAGAAGTTACAAAAGATGTTGCAAGGACTAAATGATGAGACATAAAGGCAAGCATGTATATGCATCATTTTGTGTATTTTTAAAATAACTGCCTATAAGTTTCATCCCTCACCACCATGATTACACTACTATTGCATTGCAACATAAATACCCACTGCTTCCATCCAACAGTTTCAATGAAAATCAAAAGAAAATCTTTATCACTTACATCCCCAAATGCCAAGAATGTATTCTACATCATTAAAATCTGAATGTCCAGAATCTTATCTCAAGGAAGAACATCTATGCTTCCTGAATTGTCTTCATTTGATACAGATGTGAAGAGAGAGTCAAGAAGCAATAAAAACTTGCGCCCCTCATCATTAGGGGTATTTTTGTACAAAAATATTTCCCTCATAACTCTATTTCCATTTCCATGAAAGTTTTTGTAAATGTGTCAAAACAATTAATATATTTACTATAGAAAATATAAATTCCACTCTACAAATCAGGATCTAAAACAGATCTGCTTGTCTGAGACTGTTCACACATTTTGAACTAAGACTGCAAGACATGGGCCATTTAAAATAAACACAGAACAACAATAAAGCCAAACAGGTTGTTGAATTCATGTTATACAGATAGAAGGGTGCCAAAAGATTTAAAAGATGCTACAGAAGCAGGTGAAACCTTAATAATTACAATACTAATTACAATAATAACAATAATTACAGCTTTTTACAAAGCTGTGGGGGTTATATCACAATTGATTCTCTTACAAGAGTTTCCAATAGAATTCAAATAGAGGAAACAAATGTGTATTTTTCTAAGGTTTCCCAAGTTTTGATTTAGCCCAAGGTTTGAGCCAACACCTTGTCATGGACACATGTGCATTAATAACTTGCCAGAGTTCCTTTTTTGGGTTGTGCCCCACAGACAAGGAACCCTGCTGACTCTCTGTCACTGAGCCAACCTGTACCTGTTCTTTAAAACATGAAATTTTCACTACAAATTGTGCAAGTCTGATGTGCCAAAAAAAGGTTGCTGAAATAAATGAAGCAAAAATTTGTGTCATGACAGTGGACACAGCAGCAGTGGTAACAGTATGCTCCCAACAAAATGCTTGCACTCCATTTTTTGTGAACAAAATCAACATCCTTAATTCTTATGGTCTTTTAGTCAGATGAGTAGCAAGAGAATTTTAATTAATAGGATTTTATACATAAGGAATGAAATAAAAAAGGCTTTTCATCCCTTTAAAAGTAAGCAATTCATTTGTAATTTCATCTTATGAAATAGCAATACAGTTTAAACAATAATAAGTGTAAACACACAGACAGTAAACAGCAGGAGCTCCTAAATAACTTAAACCAGAGCTTAAAATGCTTATGAAATCCTTTCTTCAATATACAGTTTCATCAGAAGCAGTTCCCACCGGAGTACCTGGAACCTGTGTGTGCCCTCACCCCTTTACCCTGCACTCTTTCCATGCACCAGCTGCCATCACTTGCAGAGACATTCAACAAGGTACCAAACACCACCAGTTTCCTGGCACAGGCCTTTCACAGGGAATCAAGCAGCTCAAAGCAGCATGACAGCATTTAAATAAAGCCCCCACCCAAACTGTGGAAGAAGCATGAGAAACATTTCTCTAACATAAAAATGAGGCACTGTGGCAGCAACATCTCTCAGTGGGTCAGTCAGGTCTGTTTGTGCAAAGCTGTGTCAACACTGGATTATACCGAGCAGTGAATCCAGTGGCATTGCCCACAGCAGCAGAATTTGGTGTAGAGGTTACATCCAAGACATTATTAACTTCTCTGCTTCTCCCTCCTCCTTCCCTCTCATTAAGGCAGTAAATCCAACGCGAGTTATAAGCATCATCTCTTGCTCCTGAGCAATTAACTCGTGTCATCATTCCACAGTCACCAGTACTAATTTATCCTTAATGAGAAGAATGTTAGAGCCCACATGCATCTCTGAGTAAATACAATGACTTGTAGCACACTCATAACTGTGATGCTCGTGTGAAAGTTAATATACATTAATGGAAATAGGCCCATGCAACAGAAAGAGAATTGTTACAACTGAATAAAGGCAGGTAATGGCTTCCTTCAAATCAACTCAGGAACTCCAAACTCATATTAATATAATTTTCTGAATTATGAATAAAATATTCAGAATACTGAAAATTAAAATAAATTGAATTGTGCTTCCTAGCAGGTGTCTCAGTTTCAATTTTTATTGGTCTTCCCTTTAATCTATTTTTATGAGATTTTCTTTCCCTAGTACAACTAGGGCAATGCATATATTTGAACTGTATTCCCATCTTGATATATCTGTTATTTTACTTATGCAGAAATTACAAGATTTATCCCATCAGTTACAAGTAAAAACATATACTTATATTAGTTTTAAATGGATCCCTTCTGAGTCTCAAGCATTGATATTGTTGCCTTTACTAAAACTGAGCTTTTTGAAAGTTAACTCTGCAGGGTTCAGGTTTTTATTTTACCTTAATGGATTAAAGCCATCTTAGGACAACAAGAGTTCTAGTCAGTCTTCCTCCAAGGAATGTTCTTGGTGCAAAAAGTGAAAATTAAACCTGAAGGCTTGAGTACGAGGTGTGAAATGCAAAACTCCCCTTGTGTTTTCTCATAATCTTCAACTTCCTTGTTAAAAATTTATCAGACCTACCAGTTATGAATACCAAGCACTACCAAAATGCATGAGATTAAAACATCAAGATTCACAGCCTTAAGAAAGTGTCAGCTGAGAAACTGGATTTCTTCTTCCTGAATACCATGTGAATTTTCCATTTTGCTACACTGGTTTCTAGGTGAGAGGAATACAAAACAGAGGTTCAAGGTCTCCAGCCCGATACAGCAACATGTACCACAAAACAGCCCACAGAGGCTTCTAGAACAACAATCTGGGCTTCTTTTTTCATTTATTTCCTACCCTAAATGTGTAGGCTCTTAGCAGCCTGTAGCTGTTTCCTCTTCTCTCAGGCTGAGAGCTTTCTCCTTGAGCCCCCAGCTGGAAGATATTTTTAATTCACATACCCTAGTGGTAGTTCCCTGCAAGGGAAGGAATACCCTCAGTGACAGACAGACGGTTCTAACTCTAAGCTTGTATGCAAGAGAATATTTCTAAGGTCATTTTTTTCAAAAATGTGGTTTCATATGTAGCTGCTGAGTGCTAGATACACGTGTGCATATATACATATTATGTACATCTGTTGTGTACTTACCTATGTATGTTTATATAGTTACATATAACTCCTAAAGAAAGAATTTACTCCTTCAGGCCTGGTCTCCCTTCTGCTGAATATTAAAATAAGGCATGAAATAAAGTTTCCACCCAGCCTGCTCCTGCTCTAGGAGAGGTTCATCCCATCAGTGAAGTGAATCAAACTCCAAAGCAGGGATGTGAATCTTTGCCCCAGGACGATGGAAGCCCGTGCCACTGAAGCCATGTGGCATCTCACAATCTTCCCAGGGTGTTATGGGGGGTTTTACTGAGGAGCTCTGTCCACAGATATATTTCTGTTTAAACACTGCCCAGGCCACATTCACTGGCCACATCTGCTCCGGTAAATCTATCCAAAGGCAGCACAAACTCAAACACCACGTCCCTTGCAGCTGCAAAGTAGTTTGTAACTGCTATAAGGCCTTCAGGGAAGACAGGAGGATGCCCAGACTTTATTCAGCTGAGTAACAAATGTAAGTCCACGTGGATGCAGCAATGCCTGCAGTAGCTGTATAGTGCTCACAGGGTTAGGAGAACAAACAAATTCACACTGACAAATCCCAGTCATCACCACTGGTAAAGAGACTGTCCTAACCTTTGTGTGGTGTTACTGAGAGAGAAGCCACTTTTGACCTCCAATATTAAAGTAAAACATTCTCCAAGTGAAGCTTGAAAGGAAAGAAACAATGATCATGGAATTTACCATTTTACCTTTCTGCTACAATATCTCTCAAACAAAAATCGAGGCAATATTTCTTGCATTACATAAATATATTTATAATGTACACTAAACCAAATAATATTCTTGGAATTTACCTTTATCTTTAAAAGCTGCTGCTCAAACTTTTCAGATCCAACAGTATAACACACATTTTGATTTTATAAGCAAGTTTCTCACCTATCTGCTTCTGCAGTTTATGTCCCACCTGTATCTGTTTTATGAATGCCAATGGACTTTAAAGATGTACCACATTCCCTTCAGTTCCTTTCCTCTTCTTCATTAAACATGTTCTTGACACATTTTAGGACCCATATTGCACTCACATAAAGAGGATTTATGAATAAACATGCGAGATGAGCTTCTGCTCACCCAAACTAACATTGAAATGCAGCAGCAGTTCTTATCTTTAGTTTCAGAGTCGGGTGAGAATTCCCCATAGAATATGCATTGTGCAATATTTGACACAAACCTAACATTTCTTTTTGATTTATAGTTGTGTTCTCTGAAAAGTACAAAGAAAAACACACAGCCCTGCAATATAACTTCATGCAGTGATGGAATTACCATCCATGTGTTCCTGTGCACTGTGAGCTGCTCAGCTGTTTACAAATTCCAAGCAGTCACAGATATGTACATTTGTTTTTAATTAATTTATCAGCCACACTGCTCTTCTGCTTTATTCAAAACCCATTTCCATGTGACTAGAGTAGGCTCTCACTGAGACTATTTTTTTCCATCTGTAAAATCCATAATGCACAGATTAAGTCATTTTTAATTGCAAACTAATAACAAACTAATGGTATAATTTATGTGGTAATATAATTTGTCATGTGAACACTGTAAAAAATAACAGTAGCTGCCAAGCAAGACATGCTAGAAAATTGTTGTAATACCTATTCCGATAAGTGAAACCTCATCATATTATTCCAAATTAAGAATTTTTAAGGAATCCAGTGCAAATGACAACAGCACTGCAAACACAACTCTTTGAAAGTCAATTTCAGACCATTTTGGTAAAAAAATATTATAAGAGTCATGAAAATTTCCTGTACTATTTAAACATGTATATTTCTCACAATTTGAAATTGCTCTGAGGCTCTGCATTCCAGGTTGTGAAATACCTGGAGCTGGAGGCAAAATTAACAGCAGTGAGAGACCCCTCCCATCCTGCCAAACGTCAAAACAAGGCCTGACAAAGAACCAGCCACTTGAGACATTTTACACTGCAGAAGGGTTTCATTCCTTCAGCATATATAACATTTTCTACAGCCTCAGATTTCCGATTCAGCATTAAATTGTAAATGACGTGCAACAATACAAATTATGTAACTGCTGCTTTGTGTGGGCTAGAGGTATGCTTGGGCATAAAATGGGACTAAGATGAGATGTGTGCAGTGCTGCGAAGGCAAAAGCATGAAAAGCAGCAGTTTAAGTGTAAAAGCTAGAGTCTGAAAAAGCCTCTTCATGAATCCACAAAGTAGTGTTAAATATTAATTTTCACAAACATGAGAAAGTTGCACATTCTACAGGAGAAAGCTGGGACTGTTTGTCCAACTGTGGCTCATCAGCACCAAAAGCAGTGTCCATAAGACACCATCTCCTAAGCTCAGAATGTTTGACTTTTCCAAGACTTTTGGCTAATCTCTTCCAAGAGCAAATGTACTCTTTGTCTTTTACTAAATGGTCAGTCCTTATAAAAAAAAATACTATTTTGAGTCATTGGTCTTTGTTTTGTGAATCTTGAAGTGGTTTGGCATTATTTCCTACAAAGTTTCGTAATTACTCTGAAGTCTTAAAAAGTAGGAAATATGACACTGGAAAGAATTTTAACAGCCTCAGTAAATTTAAAAAAAAAATCTTAAAATGTGCTGTAGTGACTGAGAACAAAAGAAAAATGAAACCAACCCCTAAACACCTGGACAGGTATTCAAATCACTGCTGTTTACCTGTTTCCTTAACTTCAACACATCATGAACTGGCCTGGACACTTTGATGCCATGCATATTAAACAGGTGAGTTTATTAAATATTGCTGAAACTGAAATCTTCAATATCTCAAAATTTTTTAAGGTATTTCCCAAAGCTATGCCTGCCCTACCAAGGATCCAGCTACTGGAGAAGGAACTATGTAGGTACTGCTCAGCTCACTTGGCAAAATAATGTGAGCTTCTCAGCTCCCATGGATATTTGTCTTGGCTTTCTTTCACTGATTCAATTTTCCATGAGAAGGACTGTATATGAAATTACACTTTCAGATTGTTAAGACCCTCATTCACATACACTTCCAGGAAAAAACTTAACCTACAATTGAAAAGGTGTCATAGAAACAGTCTGAATATAATTTAAAATTTTAAGGAAATCTTTTGGATCCAAGAGCATTTCACATGGTGTCTCACTGTTGCCAGTAATCTGTACACTGTGCCAATCTGTATCAAACCAACTGTGAAAAATACCACATTATACCATTCTGAGAAGCTCCCTACATTCTTTACATTTAGAAGTACAGTGGAATGAGAGAGGGATTGAAAAAGATTTAGGTTTACAAACAGGAACCCAAAAAATATTTTACTTTCTTACCCCAAAACTATAACAAGCAAAAGATTTAAAAGAAAAATAACTCAGTGGATTTTATCTATGTGTGTATTTGCACATGGAAATTAACATACATGTCATATGTTCTTAATCTCTATTGACAGTGACATATTCCTCAAAAAAACCCCAAGAACAAAGCTTTTTTTTGGGGGGGAGGAGGTTTGATTACTCATTTCACTCTGCAGTGATGCACAAATAAATTGATCAATGACATTGCTCAGTATCACAAAGTACTGGGTTGTACTTGCTTGATTCAGTGTTTAGTCAAGTAAGTAGAAATCAAAGAATGTTGTTAAGATGTTAATCAGACCTTTGCCCTTCACATTCAATATCACAACTTTGTTCCGTAAATTCCTAGAAAACCTGATTTTTTTTGTTATAGGGAAAAAAAAACCCTGAAATGTTCAGGCTGATTACAGATTACACTACGTTTAAAAATTGTGTTCAGTAACATAGCCAAAATATTATGTAGTGAGAAATATTTGGCCTGTGGAACTGGAAAAGCTCCAGCAGAGTGCAAATTTGGTTCATAGAATCATGGAATGAACTACACCGGAAAAGAATTTTGAGACCATCAAGTCCAACCTATGACCTAACACCTCATCATCAACTAAACCATGGCACTGAGTGCCACGTCCAGTCTGTTTTTAAACACATCCAGGGATGGTGACTCCACCTCCTGCCTGGGCAGATGATTCCAGTGCCCAATCACGCCTTCATTGAAGAATTTCTTCCTGATGTCCAACCCACACTTGCCCTGGTGCAGCTTGTGTCCTCTCGTTCTGTCAGGGGATGCCTGGGAGAAGAGCCCGGCCCCCACCTGGCTACAACCACCTTCCAGGGAGGTGTACAGCTGGGGCCCTCCAAAATAAAAGACTGCTATTTCTGGGCCCAAATGAGGTTCCAGAGGCCCGAGTTCTGGGTCTTTGGCCACAAGAAGCCCCTGCAGCTGCAGGCTGGGGCAGAGTGTGTGAAAGGGCTCCCAACAGGAAAGGCCCCGGGGCTGCTGGTGGACAGCGGCTGAAGCAGAGCCGGGCGTGCCCAGGTGGGCCAGAAGGCCAATGGCCCCTGGCCTGTGTCAGCAGTGGCCGGCAGGAGCAGGGCAGCGCTTGTGGCCCTGTGCTGGNCGCTTGTGGCGCTGTGCTGGGCGCTGGGGAGGCCACAGCTTGGGTGCTGTGTCCAGTTCTGGGCCCCTCCATTGCAGAAGGACACTGAGGGGCTGGAGCGGGTCCAGGGAAGGGAAGGGAGCAGGGGAAGGGGCTGGAGCACATCCCGTGTGGAGGGGCCGGAGCGCAGCCTGCCTGGAGGGGCCGGACCGCTGCCCGTGTGGAGGGAAGGGAAGGGAGCTGGGGAAGGGGCTGGAGTGCAGCCCGTGTCGAGGGGCTGGAGCGCAGCCCGCGTGGAGGGGCTGGAGGAGCCTGGGGAGCTCATCCTGGAGAAGAGGAGGCTTGGAGGGGGACAACCTTCTCACTCTCAGCAGCTCCATGACAGGAGGGTGCAGCCAGGTGGGGGCCGGGCTCTGCTCCCAGGGAATGAGGGACAGGACAGGAGGAAATTTTAATTGCCTATTAGAAAAAATTCCTCACGGAAAGGGTGGTGAGGCTGCCAAGGGAAGTGCCAGAGTCACCGTCCCTGGAGGGATTTAAAAAAGGTGTAGATGTGGCACCTGGGGACTTGGGTTAATGGTGGCCTTGGCAGTACTTGGACTTGATCTCAAAGGTTTTTTCCAAGCTAAATGATCCAGTGATTCTACAAAAGGGAAAAAACAAGTATTACTGGCATATTCAATGAGCTACAAGGGAAAAGTGTGGTTTTGGTTACACTTCAAAAAGTAACAGAAAAATTCCTCTAATAATCTTTGTTATTTCAACACACACACATTGTGCCTTTTTGCTACTACCTCTGTCACGAGAAAGAGGTATCAGAATTATCATTCTTGATACTTTTGACCTTTTCAGCACTCAGTTATGTTCAGATTCACTGTCAGTTCTACCTCTTTTTCAGAGATTACTAAGGCTGTAACCAAAGAAAAATGCGGATTGCCAGCAAGTCAAAATACAGAACATTAATAAGGTCAAAGCAGTACAGTTTATTATCATCTTTCACAGAATACATGAAACATTAACGCTGTGTTACTTCATTTTCATGACAATAATTGTTAAGAGACCTTCCCGTGCAACTTATTCTCATTACAACTTTAAAATTACATTGTGATTTGTAACCCTGTAGTCCTCTTAGAATTTGTCTCTCTCTAAATATCTTATTTCAAGCTGCACAGAGCCACACATGAAATATTTCCAAGTAAAATATTTTATTTGCACTTCAGAGTTTCACTGAAACTAATGGAAAGTAGACTGAGGCACATTAGCAGTAAGACTCTAAGGCAGATGCCATTTCACATGGCAATGCATGAAAGAGTGCAGGATCCCCAAGGCAGAGCAAGAGACTGAGCTAAAGGCCTCCTTCCAACCTACTCAGTCGGAATTCCTCTCTGTCATTCTGAAGATCAAAACACAAGCGATGTCTGCAAAGACCTGCTTAAGGGAGAGTGTATTTTATAGAGAATGGCAATGGTTGGAGCAACCTGCTCTAGTGGGAGGTGTCCCTGCCCATGGCATGGGGTGGAATTGGATGGTCCTCAACCTCCCTTCCAACCCAAACCACTCTGTGCCTCTGGGAATCTGTGACTGCACAATTACAGCAACGGGAGATAAGGTTTTCTCTCCCAGTGCACAGAGCAATATAGAGTGCCCAGCCCAAACTATACACTTCTCACAAGTTAATACATTCTCCCAAAAGCTAATTGGCTTCAGGATTACCTAGCTTGACCTCTGAGACACCAAGGGATGGATTTTCAGCTCAGTGCTAGGAAATTATGTATATTATTATATATTAACAAGTTGCATATCAACTCCCCATGCAATATGGTGAACATTAATTTGCTCAGCAAATATTCATAGAAGCTTCTAAATTATACATTATACATGGAATACTTGGAACAATAAAAATATCCTTGCTTTTTATTTGGAGCACCAGGGTTTGAAAGCAAAAGTAAATATAATAGAAAGTTAGTTATTTCCTATATACTACAGTAAACAGACAATGCTGAAGTGTTGGTATAGATTCCATTTATGACCCACTTACGAAACACACAGTGTGTTTCTCATTTTGAAGGTAGGAAGACCCTGCTTTTTTGATTGTTGTTGCTTATTCATTCTAACTTTCCAGATTCAGCAAGGTTTATTGTGAGTTCAGGTGGACTGTACAATTTAGAGGGTCCAGTCACATGGGGACTTGAGTAGCTTCACATTCATAGGATCTTTCATGCATCTCTTGCTCACAGTATCTGGCTTGTGAGCAGGCTTTGGAATAACATTGTTTTGAGGGAACACTGTCCAGCTCTATCCAGAATCCCTTCTCACTGAGGCTCCTTAAAGACTCCCAGCTTTTTGCTATGCCTCCTACCCGCACTCCTCCCACCTGTAAAACCTAACATGCATCAGAAAAACAATCTTGCAATGCTGTTGAAGCTGGGTCACTAACACAAGTTATAAACTCTGAACTAGTTGAGTGAACCCAAGTAATGACTGGGAAAACAAGCAGCCAGGACCCTGTAAAGCATGTGTGCTATTGAAATAGTGAATCTATCACACAGCCACAACCCAAGGCTCTGTCCATTGGAACAACTGCACGTAAATATGTACTGAGAACTCTCAGTTCCACTGTGGCAATGAAAACCACTGAGTATTAATATGTTTGGGGCTTTAGGGAAAGACTAGATAAACAAGTTCATGGGTGCCTCCTGCATAATAAATCCACAGCAGCTCTATCCTGAACTCAACCACACAGCTGTCAGTACTAACAATCAGCTGAAGAGCAGAGGGGGGACTGTCAAAGACAACTCATTTTATAAAGGTGCAGTAATAACATTTATGAGATACTTGCAAATCATAAAAACAACTCACAAAGCTTCACTACAGGAGTAATTTGGTAATTAATTGGACAAGCTGAGTTACTGTGAGAGTGGTACCAAACCCTGTCTCCAAACCCTGCATGCTAACATGGGGTCATAGGAGCAGTGTGAGCACACCAAGCTAAGAAACACTCCCAATTCTGAATAAAATCAGTGAATATTATGAGCAGAAGGTTTGGAGTGAAAAATTATCTTCCATGACCACTAGTGAAAAGTGTAGCTGGGTCACCATTTTATTATAATTAAAAATAATTCTTTTAACACGTTGTAATTAAACTCCTCACCTGGGAATGATCAAAATTAACTGTATTTAGCGTAACTATGGGATTTTTTTTATTTCCATTCTTAGATTTAAAGCATGTGATGCAGTAAGAGGACCTGAATCAAAAATCTGTCCAAACTCTGCCCTTGTATTAATAGCTTTTGCATTATATTGACTCACATAAAATTGTATGAAATCATGTCAGACTGAAGAGTGTTTCCATGGCAGTTCCTCTGTGCTAGTGTGCTACCACCACTGTACATTCTATTTGGTAATCACTTCTTGAATGTGGCTTCTATTGGCACACCATCTAAAAATGCAATTTCCTTTTCATTTTTTAAACATTGCAGTGTCACACTACCTGATAATTCACAATTACACTAAAGTTTTCAAAGCCTTTTGTTTTCCTCAGATTAAAATAAATAGATAGATAGATAAATAAATAAATTCCTTTTACTTTTCTAAGCTCTAATTTGTACCTTGTGGATTTTTTTGGTTTTCATGATCTGAGTATGTGGCTTTTCATGAAGTCAAACTAATTGGAGCCCTTCTCTAACAAACTTGATAAATGGCTGGTTTCTCTTACAACAGAAGCCATGTAAAATAGCATTAAAAGATGAATTTTCTGGTTTTATCCATCTCTGTGGCAAGCATGGTTGTAACACTCAAAAAAAGACTTACACCTGAGAAGCACAGTGCAAGACAAAATATTTTATGCTATATAAAAATTCTAACAACACACCAAACCCAAAATTATGCTTTTTCATCCAGCTCTTTTCCTCCCTTAATAAGCGCCTGAGTAGGAAAGGACAACGTGAGAATTAGGAAATGAAAATTTGTGGGTTTGTTGGTTTTCTTCAAATACTAGTCTAAAAATAAAATGAGCCCCTAGAAGATTTAAAGTGTTTTAAAAATGACAAAGTTATTATATTTACAATTCTGAGTGTTTCCTTTCTTTTGCCCATAAACAAATTAAAGTGACATTTTCCATCTTGCGTCTTTATTTTTCAAGTGTTGAAAAGATTTGTTAAATTCTTATAAAAGCATGAACAGTCAAACAGCCTCTGAAACATGAGAGGAACAGATGACCACCAGAAATAAATCAATCCAACTTTGAAATACACATTAGAGGTATAAAATTACTACGATTCTGCCATACATTAGGATTAAAATAAAGTAAGTTCTGACCATCATTTCAAAATTAAAATAGGTATTTTTTAGGTAAAATCCTCATTTAAAAAAAAAAAAAACACCAAAAAAAAATAGAAGCACTATCTATTTTGTATTTCTCCATGAATATTCAGCACAAGCTACAGCCTGTGCCATTCCCTGCTACTGCAGTAATTAAGTATTCAGACCAGTAAACAGCTCGGGTGGAATGATTTTATGACAAATGACCAAAAACATATCAACCATAAAAACCCAGCCCTTGCAGACTCCCTGAAGCCCAGGCAGTTCAATCACTGTGAAATCAGACGGGAACTCCAGCAATGGCAGCGCCACTCCTGCCTGCTCCACATCAATCCGGGGACAGCTCCCCTGCACCGCCTTCCACACACACAGGGAACAAAGCAAGGGAGGCTTCAGAAGCCTCAGAGAGAAAAGTACAGAGAGCACTTAAAAACAAAAAAGCCAATATGGAAACCAAGCCCACGTGTCCAATGGCTGTTGGACTGATTTGTAGCAGGGAGAAAAAAAGCTCAAATAGATGAATGAATAAAAACTAAAACTGGTGAATACAGACACCACCCCCTATATAGGGCACACACATGCTAACCTGGACATACCTTTGTTTTCTGAAGTGTCCATGGAGGTGTCTAGTGGAGGTACTAGAATGAAAATGTGCTCAGTGCTGGAGGTGGTGGGGATCACAGTTATAGCATAGGAAAAACACATATAAGTTAAGAGAAATGCTCTTGAATTCCTTTGATTTGAAGTTCACCTGATTAAAAGAAGCTTTGCTGCACCAAGTGCACTGCAAGATGTGACCCATAACCAACACAGAGCTGCATCAACCCCCACCCCCCATGCATGTGTACCACACCTCACCCAGAACAGCTCCAGAACAAGGGAAGGTTGAGGAAGGAAGAAAAACAAAAAGGAGGGGAAAGAAAAACCAAAAGGAAGGGAAAAAAAGCCAAGTGATGATTTCTCTGTATATGGAATATTAAATATTAAATGTGGCACACTGTAACAATCACAACCTTCAGCAGCCTCCAGGGCTGAACTCCTACTTTTGACCAGCTCCCAGGTCAATTTTCCCTGTGCTTTTCACATGGAACCAGCACATTAATTAGGATGAGATCATGCAGCTTCATCCAACAATGCCAATGTTATCTGAGGGCTGGACAGCATCCAAATTTCATTTCAATATATCACTCGAGCACTATAAATGATAAATCAATACTTCTAATAGTTTTCCATTCTAATGTATTGTGGTGGAAGTAAGCCAGCGTAGCCTACAAGAAATATGCAGATTTAAAAGGTCAGACTTTGAGCATAACGAAGCATAATTATTAATTTTGGTCAAAGGAAGCTTGGAGGCAGTTGGTCACTGAAATCAAGGAAAATTCAGGAGGAATTTGAAAAATTAACATAATTTTGAAGTCAAACCAAAAACTATCAGGGCAGCAAGTCGACTCAGTTGAAAAAAATGTTCATTAGCTTTGAGCAAGGGAAATGAAATGAACTCCCAAGAATTCAAAAGGCATAGCTAAAATACATGTGCTCAAGTACAGCACATAATTGCTGTAAATCCCGAGAACATCGTATGCGAGCTGTGGCACTTATAAAGCATGGGAATAAATACATCCATTTTTTAACCCTGGGGAATAATTTATATATTTCCCCCACGTGCCTACATGCATTTAGCTCAAAGTTCTTGAATGGTGCCTTTGGTTTTGGTTTGGTTTTTTTGTCTTCAAGATTTTAACAATAAAATGTACCTGACTGACAAGACACAGAACAGGTAGAAAATATTCTGCCTCATTTAGGTGGTCAAATAAAGATAATTAAGCTGAGTGCTGCAACATGCAGTGTATTTCAGACACTAGGTAAGTAAACATAAGAACATAGACCAAAAATTAAAACAATTGAAAAAAATAATTAGTAGAATAAAAGATAACAACATTCTATTCTAAGTGCATTCTCTCACATTCTAAAGACAGCAGATTCTTCCAAACATCATTTCAAAATTACTTTTGAATATTTATCAAAATAATATGCAGTTCAAAGCAGGAGTTCTTACAATTAATTTGTATTAATTTTTAAGCTTGAAAAGACCCGGTTCAAATCTCATACAAGATAATACAGAAATAGCCAATTCCACTAAAATCAGTGCTGTAAATCCTGCCTAAGCTGGGAGCTAAGTCCCACTGAATTCACTGAAGTTACCTAACATATGCATGCTTTACTAAGCACGCGAAATCAAATGTAGGTCTCGTGAGTCTGCTTAAGAAACAAGGTGAGCCCTACAGGAAAGTTCTGTCATCAGACCTCAAAATATTAATAGTTGGTGCTGAAATTCAAGACTCACATTTTTTGGAACATATGCATCTAACTTGCTTATACTGCAAGACTACAGATCAGTTCTTTACAGAGCACGTGTGAGACCTGTGAAAAATATCTCAGTTTCCAAGAGATACTTAGGCTTTGTAGAACAGTCATAAGGAGTTTGGGGTTCCTTGAATACCTTTTATGAAAAAGAATGGTAAGCTAATTAATTACAAATAACATCAAGCCAAAAGTGAAGTCAAACCCACCAGTGTTATCTTGACTGAAAGTCTCCCACCAAGCCTAATCTCCATGATTTTGACAGAGTAAAAGCCTGATCAACAATGAGCTTAGTCTTTCCTGCTCATGTGTCTTGGATAAGAAAAGATGGGGAGGTTGCCTTTTTTTAATTTTGAATCTCTGTGGGAAGTTTTTTTTGGATTTTTTTTAAGTGCTTTGTAATTCCTGTGAAGAATAAAAATAATACAGCTGCTTTATGGCCTTCCTTAGAGAACAAAAAAAAAAAAATCTTAATTTTATCATAGTCCATTGTAATGAAAATTAGAACTTATTTAAAGCAGTGTGTGTGAGTATAAATCCCCAATTATGAAATGCAGCTGCAAAGGTGTAGGCAGATGCGAGAGATCTACTGGTTACAGAGAGAGCACCTTGGGGAGCGTATGGAGAGGGGACAGAGAGAGACAGGGAGAGGAGCCACCGACCCCAAGAGCAGGGATCCAAAGGCCCAGGACAGTTCCAGGTCCCTTTATGGCATGGCAGCCCCTGGGCTGACCCTGCAGCTCCAAGGGGAGCTCAGTGCAGATGGGCAACTGCAAAATACCCTTTGCTTGCTCGCTATGATGCCTTAAGAGGCCTCCTAGAAACAGAGTGCAGGCAGGAGGAAGGGAATAAAGGTGGGGATTTATTGGAAAGGCCTCCAAAGGTACCCCTGGGGAGCCAGAGGTGCTGCCCAGATGGGCCCCGAGATGGACCCTGAGAGGCCACGAGTTCTTCCCACTTTTATAGGTTTGGTTCATTTGCATCTCAGGGTTCATTCTCCAATTAAAGCTTCAGTTAATGATGGAACTCCCCTCAGCTTGCCCCCCTCAGAGGCTCTTTGGTTGATACTTTTTGGGCCCAGTTTGGGCTGGGTGTCCTTGGAGAGCAGCCCCGGAGAGGCTTTGTTGTGTGTGCCCAGCACAGAGAGCAGCACTGAACAGGGAACAGGAAACTCCAGAGTTACACACTGGGCAGGGCAGGGCTTGAAAAATATAAAAGTTAAAACCTAAGGCATCAGCTAAGGCTCAAACTGATGGGATTTCCCTCCTCATCCCACAGCAGGCCTGTTGGACAGCAATTGCACGGACAAGGCCCACTCTCCCCTCTTTTGTCCTCGGGAGCATTTGTTTTGCTCTTGTTCACCTCAATAACTGCACTCAACTAGCAGAACTCAAAGTACAGGGATCAAACCCATTGCCCTTCTTCAAACACCCCAGCACACCAAATACCCAAAGCTCCAAACTCTCAGTTTCTTGTCTCTGAGTCTCACACTCACTAATGAACCAGGCAATTAGAGATAATCAGTTTTTACTGTGCCCTTGCCTCGTGTCGAGAGTGGGGATATCTGAGAAAGCGCTGCAGAGATGGGCAGAGCCTGCCAGAGACACACACCTGCACACACTGCTTTTGTCTGCAAACTCAGATGCTTTACGTCTGTTCCATCACCCACCCATTGCCATATCCTCATTTTCTACCTCCAAATAAGTGAGCAATAACCTTAAGAGATGAAATGCATCCATTCCCCCGATACAACCTAGACACTTTTATTTTTAGATGCTATTTGTTTATGCATTTGCATTCCAACTGCCTTCACACTAAATCATAACACTTGCTAAATATGGGACATCATCTGGGAACGTTTTTGTGACAGTTTACATGTCCATAAAGCAAGTTCTGGTAAAACACATTGTAGCACACAGTAAAGATCTTTATGACTACACAGTGATTTGGCTACTCCAAGGGAAAGAAAACAGTCCTCTTCAGCCTCCTCTCCTTTGAAGAGTATCCATTTTAAAAAGACATAAGCAGAACACAATTTCAAGTTCCAAAAGTTTGAAGCATGAGGGTGATTTCTGAGGAAGTGCAGGTGAGCACATCTGAAGATCCACCTGGTGAATCCCTGGAAAATCCATGCCTGCCATTCCAATCTTTCCTGCCCATTGGTTTGAATGGTGTATGAATTAGATTAACTGTCCTGATTATTCAAAGAAATTTAGCTTAACGACCTGCAATTACTTTAATGGCTTTGAAATTCAGAAGGTAAGAAGGCACTATGTTTCTTTAAATGAACATTAAATATAAAATGTCTCTGACTGTCATGAAAATCCAATTTTATTGCGATTTAAATTATTCAGAATCAATATCATACATTAGCTATAGTTAGGAAGCTTATGAAGACAGAAGGACCTAAAAGTGACCCTTTTTCATACGGAATAATGACATATTGTTTTAAAAGTAACAGGTTATTTGCTATGTATCACTATTTCAGAATGCAGTATCTTTATCTCTCTTAACACTGAGCTATAAAAAGAAAAATGGACTGAAATTCATCTTTGATGAGTTTGTGCTTAAGCTCATTTCCCCACTTTGACTACTGAATTTTCTAAGTTCTGATGAATGTAATTTGTAGTCTAATACCATCATGTGCCTCCAGTCAGAGGTAGTAAAACAGTACTAGCAATTCCAAACACAAAATGTAGCAGGAAACATTTCAGGTCAAGCAAGAATTAAAGAAATCTTGAAAATATGAGATTAATGAAAAATGCATGATATTCATGTGTACCAATTCTCAACAGTGATTTAAAAATAGCTTCAGTAGTATTGCTGCTTAAGGATACATCATTTCTAAAGAGCAAAGAACATGAGTAAGGAATGATAAAGCCATAAAATTCATTAAATGTATAACCCAACCTCCCTGATTCTTCTTGCCAGTGCAGGATATTTGGAATACAGTGTGGCACAGGCAACCCATGAGATCCCTCACTCTGAATTCCAGGTACTAACAAGCACGGGCAAACTTGGAAAACTTTAAGTTAGAAAACACAAGAGTAATCAAGAGCTCCTCACTGGACAAAGGAATTCAAAGGAATGTGCTTAGGACTCAACTGGAGCACCCCCAGGATGACTTCAGCTACATAAATACAGTGTAGAATACCTATAAATAGTTAGCTAAAACCCTTCTGTAAGCCTCCAGAGGTTTTCCTTCTCTTTTGAGGAAACACCGGAAAGAAATATTGTATTTATTAGCTATTATAGACAAAACAAACATCCTAAATAATTATATTATATGACATATTATTCTTAAGCCAAAGGCCAATAAACTCATCAAGTGCTAGGGTCCTTAACCTCAAAAAACAAAAATAGGGGAGAAGGATAAATCTCAGTGAAGTTACATAGCATCAGTAAATGCTGTTACATAGGGACCCATCATATACTGGGCATAATCTGTTGGGGAACAATAAAATATCTACCAGCAATCTATTTTTAATAGCTGGGAACCATGAGCAATTCCCATCAACTCCCATCACCAGTCCTGGTTGACTCCCGCTCTGGGAATCAAGTCACATTTACATATGCAGCTTTAGGCACCTGATTTTGATAACTTTGGTCTGAGAGTTTTAGCTCTACACAGAGCTATTATACTCTACAGAGCTGGCACTCACTCAAAATCTATACTTAATTTATTAATTCAAGTCACTCACAAAGTTTCTCCCACCTTCTTCCAGCCCACTCCTATTCTAAATTTGTAGGGTAGAATTTATTTCAGCCACATTTCCATATGAAATAATTTCTTTTCCCATCAGCACCCTCTAACTCCACAAATGGCATTAAGAAGATATAGTTGGGATATCTTTTCACTAAATAATCATTATAGTGCATAATAATGATTGTAGTAGTAGTACAAGCAATAAATAAAAGCAGTGAAATGCAAAGTAATTTTGTGACAGACATGTGTCCTTCAGAAGAAATAAACTGTTGCTGTCTGTGGTGGACCAGAATCATGAACCATCAGCTGAACACATTTTAAACACAGAAATTACAGGGTGTGAAGAAGAAGAATTGGCTTGGGAAATATTCCAGGGGATTCATCCACCAAATAAACAGCAAACACTTCCGTAGGACAGCAGCTGTGCCGCCACAGGAGAGCTCTGTGCTCCCAGGGCACGAGCAACGCCTTCCAAACACTGACACCAATCACACTGAGGGCACAAACACATCTCCAATGCTCACAACACCACAGCCAGGGCTCTACAAAGCTCCCATCCAGCTTACGAGCATGTGGGCCTAAATAATTGTTATTAATAATAAAGAAGAATTGAAATTAATAACACCACCACCGCAACACCTCAACAGACCTTATGAAAATATCCCATTTTAGGAGGATCAAGGCAAAAAATACTATTTGTGCTCCCTCTGGGATGAAATTCTGGACCAGCTTTGAGTGTATTATCACTTCTGTTTTGTGGGACTTTTTTTTTCCCAGAAACTTCTTGAGAATTACAGCAATTACAAGCAGTGAAAACTTTCAAGGAGGTTATTTGGAATCACAACGCCACTTTAATTGCACCTGAAATTTCATGCTAATAACTTTGCCCAACAGCAAAAACAAAACTCGAAAGAATCCACTGACTGCAACACCTCATTGTCCTCCCCCAACCAATGTCATAAGCACTAGATCTGTACTTCTCTTTTCTCCCTCTTAGAGCCAATAATAATTTCCATTTTACCTCCAAGCCAAGTAAGAAAAAAAAAAAAAACTTTGAATCATAAGAACTGCCCAAAAAAAATAATGTGCATTCATACAAAACAGACTTTTTTGCCTCCTATTCATTTCTACTTCACTGTAATATACTGAGAAATGCAAACACACTATTTGGGAATATTTAGAATCAGCTTGATTCCTCTATATACATACGTACATGTATATTAGGGTTAGAAAAGAAAAGATTATTTTAGCACAGAAGGAAAGTCTGCTCCATTTCATCAGTGGTCTTTGAAAAAAGAGTATTTTCAACAAAACTGACAAAAGAATGGAATAAATTACATATGAAATTTTAATATTTAAAATGCCGATCATATTACAGATCATTTTGAATATATTGAAGATCAAAGCTACAAATGACTGAAAGTTCTGGTAACTTTCTATTTTATAAAGAAGACTGTCAGGAAAAGGGAGTTAAAAACAATGACAGTGCTATGAAATCGTGGAGTAACAGTACTGGTTTCTAATTAAAAAAAAAAAAAGTGCTATTTTTAAGAGAAGTGCCTTTCATGGTGAGAGAAGGTTGGGCTTGAGTCCAAAGACAATAAAAAGAAATTTACTGCCCCCTCCTGGACTGGTAAAACACAGTTACATTTTCTCTCAACTCAGAAAACCACACAGATGATGTTCTTTTGTCAGTTAACACAGACTCCATCCATGCAGAACGCTGGAAGAACAGGTGATGACTTTGGGTGACTCCTGGAAGTTAGAAGCAGCAAGTCCAACACAGGAGTCAAAGAACTTCGGGATTATCTGTTCAGAATCATCCTTCAGTGTATCTGTCCTATGGCCAAACGGTGCAGCAGAACAACATGTAGCTCCACAAACACAAGAAAAATACACCATCCTCAAGGGGAAAAGTTTTTTGTCCTAAAGAGCATAAATATTTCTGTATTTATGCAGGTTAAACTGGTGTTGCTTTTGTTTTGTGCTTGGGGTGTTTTATGTATTTGGGTTTCTTTTGTTTGTTTGGGGATTTCTGGTTGGTTAGTTTGGGGTTTTGTGCTTGGTTTTCTTTCCAGTTTGGGTTGCAGTGTTGATTTTTGCACTGCAGGGTGGTAGTGGCATGGTGTCTCTGCCTATGATCCCTGAATACTTAAGATTTTTAGGAAAACACTGTTTTTCTTAATGACAGAAATATAAAATGCCAACTGATCCTGGCAACAGAAACTGTGTATTACTTCACATTAAAAATTCTATGAAAAAGTAACCCATGCTAAATTTAACTTGCAATAAAAAGCAACACATAAATTGGATGGAAATGAGTTATGTGAGCTTTTAAAAACACTCATAAAAGGATTTTATACTTCCAAAGAAGACAATTAATATGACTATATTTACAAACTACTTTTAGACAGTAACTTCACAAAAAAACATTTCTTGGCACAAACAGGAGTAAGGATTGAGAATTCTCTATGAAATGACAGCCAGAAAGGAGAAGCAGTTCAGAAGGACAATACACATGAATTCCAATTCAAGTGAGTGAGGGGAAGGGCCCAGAAAGCCAAACACAGCAAGGACTCTTCTCAAAACAGGAGATGTTCAGCCCAAGGCAGTGCCAGGGCAGGATCAGATGGCAGAGCTGGGACCAGTGGCGCAAAGCTGGGCTTTGCTGAGCTCCTACCTGACTTTGTCAGGACACCTCTCCCAGGACGAAATATGACTCAGTAAATTCCCAAACTTGGACATCCTTTCTGTCAACATCAAATTTGCTGATTTTCTGCACTCTGCTTGACATTTATTGCCACAGATTTTAGGCCATGCAAAGGAATTCTGCTTTCTGCTTCAGTTTAGGACCCTTCCTGCCCTTCCTGGAGCACCTGGAAGTGACAGAGTTGATGATCATGTCCAAAATGCTGCTGGATTTTATTCATCACATCCTTTAGGAACAGTACTACAGTTGTAGAAGCAGTAGCTACTGCTCACTGCACAAAGTTTTGCCTTTTGGTATGGAAATGAACTTTATGCTGCTTTATGCTGGAAGAGGAAGCTCTGAAGTGTTTGCCCTGCATCTGTGCTTTTCCAAACTCTGAGATGAGAGATCATTTGAAGCCATGAGAATGTGCAGCACCAGATCACAGTAAGTAGTTGCTTCTCCCACTCTGCAGCACAATCAGCAGATTCCTCCTGCTCATTCCAGGCTCAGTGAAGCCACTCTCCCATCATCTCTTTCTGAGAGAGAAAAAAAATAGGCTGTTCACTGCAGTTTGGAACTAATCTAACGTGTGTGCTCAGGCCTCCCACAGATGTTAGGATGCTCTGAGATTTCCTTGCTGATGAATATGGTGAAGCAAAACACCCATCTGGACACAATATCACAAATGGAACCCTGGCCCAATCATTCACTCTGTATTGATGACTATGGCTTTTAATTTAGTTTGCTCATGAAACTCATTTAATTGTAGACTATCCAAACATAGTTCTAAAATAATAAAAATTTTATTAATCTGAGAAAAAAGACATAAAAACATTTATAAGCCTCTAAAGTTATCACAGTAGAAACTCCTCTGGGCTCTAAAAGGCAAAGCATTTCACAATTATATGCTTTGATATGATACTCACTGTATTATTAAGTTTAATCAACTGTTAATATGAAATTAGGAGGTCTTGTAAGTACCTCATAGAACAGTTTTTATTGGTAATATATTGGGAGGTGTAGGAAGTCCTCAAAAAAGTTCTCACTCCTCAGTCTATCATCCATTTAATATAAATTATGATTTTACAGGTGCTATGCAGATCTGTTTCAGATCTAGAAAGAATATTTAAAGAATATTGAAAATAATAAAAGCTCAAAAGTAATACAGCCTCAAAAAGGGGGGTTAACAAGCAGAAATCTGGCTGATATCACAATCTGACATCAATTTTTTTAAAAAGTAAAATCATAATTGTAGATTTCTAAATAAAGAGCTGGGGGAATTGGTCATACCAATCAGCAGCCCTGGTAGCTCTTGCTCAGCCCATGCAAACAGCAGCCTTCCATGTTCATATTTTGCCTTTAAATAGCCCCTTTCTCCAAATGCTTGTGGAAAGACTTTGGAGGTGTGAGGCATCTGCCACCAGGTTTCAGGGTCATTAGGGGGAAGGAGGTATTTGGGGGACAAGCACATGCACAGAGAGGAACTTGAAATCTCTTTTGATTTTTCCATCATCTAGATGCCTGCTTCCAGTGTGGTTTTCTACTTGTTGAAATTGTCCATAGAAAGTAAATCTGACAATTTGGGAAGCTAATTCACCCTCATTTGAAATAAATGTTACGTTGCATTAAATGGAATTGTCTGTGCTGTGGCATGCTTTAGCTAAGCAACTGCTGCACATGGCTAACTGCTGCTAGAAAACCCTACTGACATTACTGCCACTGTTCTGCATGATGAAGAAAAAATGTGATCGGCTATTTCAAATCCAGTTTGGGATGATGGACACTGATTTGCCCTCATCAAAATAACAGAGTTACATGGTGCTCTAGAGTTCAAGTCATGAGTTTTTTCCTAAATGTGAATGTCCATATTTAAACAATTTTAATTTAGCCTTGTTTCTCTCTTTTCTAAGCATGTTTTGGAGCATTTTCACTTTCACTTCTGTTTGTTTTATCTTTGGGTGCTCACTATTCCTACCCGTTATGCTTCTATGTTATGCTGTGATATTATTTACTTCATACTACAAAGTTAGTTCACATTGTCAAATGGAAAGGAGGTGAATGAATAGAAGAAGAACTGAAAATTGATTATATTTGCATAGGTAATGATGACATTAAAATAATATACTGTTAGTTTATTCCATGACTGCAAACAGACTTTGATCAAGGCTCAGGATACTCCAGAGGTGAGTTACAGAATCTGCCAGAGGTGAGTTACAGGATCTGCCAGAGGTGTGCAATGAGGCTTTGGATCAGACATCTCATCTCTACCTCCTCGTGCTGTCTTTGGGCTGCCTTGCCTTTTAGGCATGGAAACACACAGCTCTTGCATTCCCAGTATCCACCAGTTAGAAACTGGCTCCATCTGACAGAGGAAGGCCAATGACCAGGCAAAGCCACAGCCCATCAAGCCAACCTTCCATGCCTGTGGTACCCAAGCAACGGTGCCAAAATTCTTTTGGCTGCTTAATTAAAATTTGTGTATACTAGAGGCTGTTTCTTTGCTTCAAACCAGTTGCAAGATTTAATCTTTTAGTAGTCAAAACACTCACCAACACCTGTCAGGGTATTTCTGAAAATGTGAACCTGGAATTCAGCTGTCCCCCACCAGACCCAGAGGAATGAGAGATGTTGGGGAAGAGAAGGTCTGTTACACAATACTGGTCAAAAAACCCTCAGCAATTAAAAAAAAAAAAAAAAAAATCAAATTTTGTAATACTTTCACTAAATTGCTGAAGAGGTTCAGAAAAGGAAGCCACACATTTAATGGGTACTCGATAAGCCAGAAAAGAAACAAAGGTAAATCTTAAGGGAAACTCCTGAAGAGGACCTTGTAATGGCAAGTAAAGTGGAGTTTTATATCCCTGTTTTAACTGGTGAAGAGGATTCTGTTCAGACTATGACCCTGTCCCCAGGCAACTAAAAGCTGTGCTGTTTTTTATGATGATTAATTTCCTAGACTGTTATGTTTCAAGGTGATAAATTATTTACAACAAACTACAGTAAAGCTAAATGAGCTCAGGCTTGGGAAGACATTTTGAAGGTGTGAAAAGGACTGAGATGAGGGGAACTAAAATAAAATGCCTAGACAAAGAATCCTGTCAGCTTTAGAGGGTGAAAATTGTAAAAGGAAATGTAATGATTGACTATAAAATATGGATGGGTGAAGTGAAATTTTGAGAATATAGATTTGCTTCAAAGTTTTCAGGGCTGAAGCAAAAGGGAATCTTAAGGTTGTCAAGGTAGGGAAGTGAATCTGGTGATGTTACTGTACTGCACTACTCCAAAAATGCAAGAGAAACTAAAAACAAGGCACTAAAACTTCCAATCAGGACTCCATGCATTCCACAGAATGTTCAAACTACACCTTGCAGCAAGATTTCTGGGTTCCATTCAACGCCAGCCATGCAGATGCATTAGGCTGATCCTGTGCTGAGCCACTATTGGAAACATAAACAAACAATTAGGAAAGCTCCTACTCAATAATGGTGGGCAGAACATCCAAACCCAAATGCGGCTTAATGGATAAATAAATCTCCCTGTTTTCTATGCACTAAGACATTTCTGTCAGCCCCAGAAGTAAGACCCCATGCCCAGAAACATTTATCCAGAGCAGATTTTTTCCACTCAGTGCTCTTACAGTTTGAAAGGGTCAGAAAACCCATGTGCTGATGCACTCTACCAATAACTTTTTCTTTAACAGATGAGAAAGAAACTTGACAAATGTTTAAGTAATTAAAATAATGTCCAATTAGTGTATCTTTCTCTCCTCTCCCTTTTTTTTTTTTTTTTTTTTTTTCCCAAATAGATTCTTTGATGCTTTTTCCCTTCAGGTTAAAGAACTTCCCCTTAGTACTACACAAAGCATATTCAGTAAAAAGAAAATAAAGTATAAACAGAATAGGGAATGGGTTGCCAGGGGAAAGTTAACCTATTTTACTATCTGGATGGATCATGACACCTTCAGTTAATTTTAAAAAACCTTACCTATTTAAACTAAGGGATTAAAGTATTATGAATTTCCTCCAGTTCCTAACTCAAAGATAAAATGCAGGCAAGTTGTAACCAGTAAATCTATTTTTGAAGCAACAGAACCTATGTTGCACAGTTTAAAATGTGCCTACACCCACATCAAGAAGTTCCTATTTAAAATACTGCAGACTGAGATTGCATGTCCGGGTTTGTTTACTTTAAGTCTCACAACAAAGACACACATTAAGTACAGTTTAAAGCTTACAACAACCAGTAGATTACAAATATTGAGTAATCCCACTTGTACCTGAGTAAATTCAGATTTCTCATCCGTGTGGAAAGAGCAAACAGCAACACACACCTACACAGCACAGGTGTTTCAAAGCTACCTTCCTCAATATTTGGAGAGTTGCCTTAAATTTCAGCCTTCCTCAGGCACTGAGCACAACTACACTGATACTTTGAAGATGTGTCAGTGGATTTCTACTTGTACAATTTTTTTAAAAACAGATCCTAAAATGAGTTTCTGGGACCAGTTTACTGGCTTCCAGTAAGGCACTTTAGGTTACACTTGTGGTTACATTCATATGACCCAGGCTATACTGTTTTAATCATCTGTGCACAGTGATGAGGGAATTATCGTGCACTCAGGGACACAGTGTAATTAGGAAAGTGGCACAGCAGGGGAATAGAAATGATTTCAAAATCTTTGGAAATTAACCAGCCACTACTGCACTGCTGTTTAAGTTGCTCTAGAAGCATCCAAGCAAAAAAGCATGAACAACGAATCAAAAGAATGCCTGGTATTATAAATAATTAAAATTTCTGCCCTATCATTTCTCAAGGCTCATAAGAAGCAAGGACGTGCAACCAACTGGGTCAGACAAATGAATCCATTCACACAGCTGGTAAAAGAGTCTGCCTGAGCATAGCTAATGTGCTGGGGTAGGAATATTTGAGCAGGTGTAATTATACTAATGATTTATTGAATGTTTGATTAATTGGAAATTAAGTGAATGCACAGTGGCAGAATTGTCATAGCAAATCGTTCAGCTGTTTGGTTAAAAGGTGCTCAATCTCCCTTCAGTAAAGCAATTAAGAACATCCTAAATCACGGAAATGAATTATCTGTGCAGAAGTATCTGATGTAATGATACTCTTGCACACAAACTAAAACCTATGAACAAGCTACCCTAACAAGAAATGAATTCCTGAACTTAAAACACAAATACCTTACACTTTCTCATTGAAACAGAAGCCCTCCTGATTTCCTGACATAAAGTATGGGAAAAGAAGATACGTAAAGTCCAGAAAGCATAGAAACCTCAGGAAGAGGCTCAGACTGCAAATAAATAATCAATTAATTATTGGCAAGGCTATATCCCAGATAAATCTTTGGTTTATGTTTTTAACAAATTGTTTTAGACTAACTTAACAAAGAACCCCTACTGCTGCCTTATAAAAATCTTTCCAGCATTGGTTAAAGAATCTGCCAAAAGAGAGTCCTGATGTTTCTTTTTCATTCTGACTTTGCTGATTACAGGTCCACTCCAATTCAAAATTACTTGAGTGCTACAGCTACAGGCTTAGCTGGGGATATTGAAATCCAGTAGTTCCCTGACAATGTTTGGACCAAATATTACCATTTGGATCCAGAATGTCTTGCAATAGCCTTTTGATAGTGTGGTTAATAGGAAAAAAAGCCAAGTCCCTTCATAACTGGAATATTATCAAAAGATTAAAATTATATAATGCAAAGCCAGAATCAGAACATGCAAATGAGTAGTCAGCCTGCAGCAGGTAATTATCAGATAATAGGTTTACTATTCTTATCCTTTCAAGTACTTGGTAAGGCAGTTCAGAAAATTTTTGAAGAGAACAGTGAGCCCACAGCTACTTCTTGGAACAGAAGATTTCTTTAGCAGTTCTATAAAAAATAAACATTGTTTTTACTGCTAATCTGGATCAGTTTAAGGGACCCTGTCAGGGCATGGATCAGGAGACCAGAGGCACACTGCAAACCCAAGCTGAAGTGTGGGCCAATAATTTGTTTTGTACTCGTATGGAAGCAACGTGTTTGTGTGAGTGGGACAGTGGTGTCAGCTTTGAAAAGACACATTACCAGGGACCTCTTCTCCTTGAATGCTTCTGCTTAGGTTCAGGCACAAACACATGCAACCTAATCACAATTACCTAAAACAATCTCCCTCCTGCATAAAACTGGATTTTTTTTACTAACTGCCCTAAATATAGAAAAAATTCTTTATTCATACAAACCAAACAGCTCTGCTTAATTTCTAACCATAGCCAGGAGTTAAGAGGACCTGGCAGCTACAGAAAACTTGAAGATTTTCTTGTCTAATCACAGTGACTGTTTTTCCACAAGGCACTAATTGTGTCATGATGCAAAACCATATAAAGCCTTTAGTTTAAGCGAAGAGTTCTAAAGATCAAAACTGGAAAAAGAAATAGTCTGTGTTTTCTCCACCTACCCTCTAAACAGGACTCCACCCACTAATTTTTTTCTCCTTCTGGGAGGGCAAGGGTGGCAGCCCTGTGAGCTTGCTGAAAGTTGCCAAAGCCATAGAACTAAAGAGAGATCAAGAGAGCTATATTCTGATCCTTGTATGCTCATCCCCGCCCTGAAGAGCTCCTTCAGCAGCACTTGAAAACACTTCATGCTATAACCACAGGAAAATGAAGCCACTTGACCGAGTCAAGTGTGGAGCAAGTCTATCACTACACAGCTCCTCCTCTCCCACTTTGTGGCAGAATCCTCTGATCCCGATTAACAGAAAAGCTTAATTAAAATAAAATTAGAGCTCTTTGCTTTCCCTGCTGTCCTCCCTGCTGTGAAAATCTACTGGTACACCGACTTGTAATTACCAAATTGACTTATTTAAAAATGTGTTCTCTGAATTTCCATTTATCATATTTTTTTCTCCAGTCAGCCTGGCCCTTTGCCAGTTCCATGAAAAGAAGCACCGCCAGCCTTCCACCCACATGGAAGATGCCAATATCAAGATCACTGCTAAGCTCCTCATTGTCTATCAAGCAGATATTACTCAAGGTTTTATGTAACGCTGAAGTCATCAAGCCATGTGCATAATTGATACTAACACGCCAAAATGTAAGAAAGAGCACATACACCCAGCAATCCACTCACAGAGAAATCTCACCAAGTTACAAACAATAAATATTGTAGGATATTTCCAACAATTATCAACTCGTGTCTTGAGCTGTTGTATATGGCAGCACTTGACTTCCTTCCCTGGAGACAAACAAGAGGGATGTGACCTTACTGCTTCTGAGACAGCAAAGCTGGAGAAAACAAATTTGAGTGACTCTGAAACCACTTCATTCATCTAGCAGCTGGGAGAAAGCCTTTGCCAAATAGAAACTCTCCATCCAACACTTCCCTTCACCCATAATAGAACAAGATGTTTCTATCCCAACAAGAAAGAAAAATACACGATAGACCATATGTAAGACACAGAACATGTGGTCTGACAAGATTTAAAAGAAATAAATATTAATAATTCAGGTGATTTCCCAGATGTTTCCATATTATACATAGAAAGCTGCAGAGGAAATAAGAAGGCTCAAATCTTTTTTCATAAACTTGTATGAATAATTCCACTCCTAGGTGGATAATGACACAGATTTGAATAGGTGTTACTATTGAAATCACCTTGCATATTGTAATTACACACCACAAACTGGTTTTTAGTGTGGGATCAAAAGAGGTTCTCCTTTCTAAAAGCATACTGAAACGTTAAAAATTTGTATCAACCAGCTAAAAGAAGGAACAGATAATGGGTCATCTTAGAAAATAAGAGATCAGTTAGTTCAGTATTTAATGAAACTTTTAGGTCTCTCAGTAGGGTAGAGGTAAGAGTTCTATATAAATTGAACAACAAAAACCAGACTGGATATTTAGGATTGAAAATAATTTTGAAAAACCTAATATTGCAAAAAAGAGATTGCCATTTGCTAGAAGGAAGGAATAAAGTGCTGATTTCTAGCTTTCAATTGAATTTTGATATATTTTGCTTTAAAACAACACACATTCTTTAACTGAGATCTCATCCTGAAAGCTAGCTGCAAGTCTCTGAATTTACTTCTAAAACCTGCAAATACACTCCTAGATATACACCCCAGCACAGCCCAGGAGATCACCAATACACAAAGAGCTGTTTGGTCACTCAGGAGCCTTTCCACTACTTCCACAGTCTTAACAAGTTCTGAGGAAGAGGTGCCCAGGGTTTTTTTGTTTGTTTTTTTGTTTTTTTTTTTTTTTCCTTTGGTAGCAACTGAACTACCCACAGTGGCTGAAAAACCTGAACCCATTTCCACTTCTCTCTCCACTTACTGGCCGCAAATGTAGCCAGTATCTGAGAGTCAGCAAACACTCCTTTTCCTTCCTAAATAAATCTCATCATTCCAACTGTTAATATATGAACACACCCCTCTATAAATGTACTCCACGAGAGATGGTGACATTTCTGTCATGAAGAGAAACGCACATTGAGAACTAACACCACTGAGCCATTTCTTCTCAAGACCACTGGCACACATCTGCCCTGGCCTTACCCTTTCTTAGAGCAGGGCATTCTTCACTCCAACCAGCTAAAGGCAAACACCCAGAGCCTTCTCAGAAAGGCTCAGGCTGGCAGCAGGCAAAGGAGATATCCCTGCTAGATGCTCAGACTAGAGAAGTGAAAACGGCACAGGATCCATGCCCTGTCCTGCAGCACTGTCTGTGGTAACCCTGGGGACAACGATGTGGAACTGGGATTGCTGGCAAGCACTGGTCCCTCAGCCAGCCAGCCTGGATTCATTACCTGCCCAAACAAGGGAATGCAGGCACCTGTCCTGACTACCCAGGATTTTCAGGAGAAACTTTCATTTCCTCATTAGGGACATACTTCCTAACATAAGTAGTTTGGATCTTACAAAAGAAAAGAATGAGTTTCCTCAACTATTGACTGGCCTGTTTTGGGATCTCACATGCTTTATTTTTCACTTTTCTATTCAGTTTCTTGTTATTCCAGTAACATGAGCTGTGTCTCAGTCCAGCTGTGCCAGCAGAGAGTGCACATCAGACATCATAAAAACAATCCAAATCTCACTTTCAGATATTACACGCACATGTTGTCCATAGAACACATTAAATAATGAAACTGTGGCAGAGAACAAATAGCACAACTCATGCAAATCCTCTGGTCTTTAATACATAGTACAGACAGCTACAAATCTGCTGGTAATAGTGGGGCTTCCAGTTTCAGCTCAAGCCACATGCCTGGGAGACTTTAAGAAAATGAGGAATCAGTGATGGAATGTGGTACACAGTTCATGAGATATTACTGCTCCCAGCGTCGTGGTGCTGCCTGCTGGAGTGCTGAGGGCCTGCTGCTCGCCACCAGGCACCAAGGTTTCATTAACCAACCCCCAGGATTTATTCCTGACGACGTTTTTGACATTTACACAACACTTTTCATTTTTCATTACTCCAAGGGAAAACAAGCTGGGGAAAGAATAAAGGATCTCTTGTTTCCAGACCATCATTTAAAGAGACTGAGCTGGCTTTTCAGAAATGCTTTTATGAAGTAATTTTTGATTTAATGTAGAATTATAATCAGCAAATAACTAAATGCATTTGTAGACTTTGTAGGTTATAAAGGGAGTCATTAGAAAATGACATTTTACATATTTTATCTTTTATTAACAGACAACAACAAAAAACTGAAAACGCTCTTATCCCCACTCACCTCCATCTTGGTGCTTATTTCCAGCATCTAGAGGGCTAAAATCTTTGTCAGTGTAAATATATTTATTCTTACACAAGTGCATTAACCTCAGTTGACAGCATAATATGAAAACTGTATATAGTACACATCGCAATAAACTTGTGCAGAGAAATGATCAGTTTTCCCTATTAAACAAATCCAAATTAAAAAAAAAAAAAAAAAAAACAAAAAAAACCCAACCAAACTTATGGAGCTTTTTTCCCTAGTTTTTTGGGGTTTGTTTTGGGTTTGGTTTTTTTTCTTAATTGTTTTTTTTTTTTTTTAATAGTAAATGATGCTTTCTATATGGAATTGGCTGGAAAAATTACAGTGAAACCACACCAACTTGGTGCTTTATAAGGGGAAAACGGATTGCAAAAACACTGTTTTCTTTCTTCCGTGCACTTAAGTATTTTGCATGTTTTATCTGGAACTATGCACATCTCATCAATTTAGCAGAGAGAGTGAAAACTCACATACAGGAAAACTTCAGAGCAAAACAGCTAATTTTTTTTTTTTCTTTTTTTTGCTTTAGTGCACAGGAATCAGATAACAAAAAATCTGCATACTGACAATAAATACCTTTTTTCCCTCAGCCAGCCCCTATAACCATCATTAAAACAGGTAATTTTGCAGAGAACTTTCAAGGTCAGCAGTTCTAAACACCTTTCTGTTTGAAAACCCAAAAGTGTTTTAGGGGACAATTTTCCTGGGGACACCCAGCCCTCTGCCCATCACCAGAATGCCCTGACAAAAGGAGAATCCTTTTGTTATAGAACCATTATTGCAGACAACAATGCAGCCACACAAAAACTGAAAGATAGCTAAGAATGTCTTACACAAAATCAGAATACAAGGATGATTTAAGAGCTCAAAGCTCCTGGAAATGTCCCTCACATTTTGTTCTCTGCATTTGCAAGAGATGAGTTGCACACCTCTGGTAGAGAGGAAACTCTAAGATCAGAACCCTCAGAGAGTCATTGGGCACGCTGAATAAAACTCATGGCAGAGGCTCATCATTAATCTTTCTTTTCCTTCCACTTGAAGCTAAAGCAGCGTTTTATCTCTGGAATAATGTGCATAGGCAAACATTAAAAAAAATGTATCCTTCAATTAAAAAATTCAACACATTCCATAGAACACTAAAGGTGTTTGACTTTTCCTTTATAAGAAAACCAATTATACTAAAAATGGCATTCCACTGTAGAGCACCCTAAAACCAAAAACTACAAAAAGAATAGTTTTCTAAAATCACTTGTACATTTAATCTGTAAAATAAACAGTGTTATAATTGCTGCAGAGATTATTTCCAACATCTAGATAAACCACAGCACCCTAAAGATGGCCAAAGAGGCCCTAGCACATGGTTGAAGGATTTTATTGATACTCACAGAAACAATAGGGCACTTTCCCCTTTTATCCCTTTTGCATTTATTACTGCTTGAACTGTGTTTTCAAGATTTTCACCATCACTAGATAGAAATGGAAATTCTTTTTTGCCTGCTATTCAGTATGCAAGAGTGAAGACTGACATAACAAGAAATTTCAAAAAGCAGACTGTTAAAGAAGTAATCTAAAAAACTTCATATATAAGAATTACAGAGAGTTTTTAAGGCAGCTGCACATTTCCATAAATGCACACGTATATCTAAATAAAATAAAATCCTTAAAGGACAGCTATAGACAATTTTTAATTACATGACCTCAGAATATCAGTTGCTTTTTCATGTTTATACTGAGGAGAACCTGGAACATCTAATTAAATGTCAGGATTGATTTCATATTTTGAAGTTTGAATTTAGTGGATTTGCTTTACAAAAAGTTCCAATAACAAGATAATTTAAAAAAGAAAGTAACAAGAGACAAATGAAATACTGTTTTGCCAAGGAAGTTACAAGTTTTTCAAAAGGATGGTATATTAACCATTTTAGTAAGACTGATTTAGCAGCAAGGGATTCTGATGAAGACAACTGATATAATCCATATAATTAATCTATGTCAACTCAAAGAGATTCTTATCTCCTATAAGAAATTGGTAAAGATAAGAAGAATCGATTTCCTACCCCCTCCCATATCTCAGATGAAGCCCTGTCTGAGGAACAGCATTACTGGTTGGTTATTTGCTTCAGAGAAACACCCCACCAATATATTCACCAAATGCACAAGGCTGGACCATTAGCTTCATGTTATCACCACACACAGTAAAAAGGAAACCTGAATTAGTGAGCAGTGCCAGAAGGTTTTGTTTGAATGCAGAGAAGTGCCTAAACTGGGAATTACACACAACTCACATCAACAATATCATTTGTCCTCCTCAAATAAAAAAAGCCCCACATCACAGGGATCATTCTAAAGGAGATATGTATGTGCCTGAAAAATTAGGACTGTTCAAAATAACCATTTTTATGTCCCTATATGCTGAGCTGTTTCTGGAATAATAAATAAACAAAATTCTTCTGTGGCCCACTAAAGAGTTCCACCTGTTCTGAGGCTTCACAACAACAAATTGTACTTGGAGGTTACACAGGAAAAAGAACAAGTCATGCACAAAAACCCACAGAGAAAAATCAGAGCATCAGGAAATCATGGAATCCCAGAATGGTTTGGGTTGGAAGGGAACTTAAAGATCACCCAGTCCCACCCCCTGCCCTGGGCAGGGACACCTCCCACTGGCCCAGGCTGCTCCAAGCCCCAGTGTCCAGCCTGGACTTGGGCACTGCCAGGGGTCCAGGGGCAGCCACAGCTGCTCTGGGCACCCTGTGCCAGGGAAGCTGGTAGGAGACTAAAAACTTTTCCCAAGTAGAACAGAACAGGAATTCTCCATCCAATCCACTAAGCAGGTAATTAGTTCCCTTCAGGCAATATCCAGTCATCCACTGTACAGTCATTTCAGCATTTTCAAAAGGAATTAAACTCTCTTAATTACTACAAAAAAAAAAAAAAAGTGGTGAGATATTTTAGGAACCTCTTTTCACTGACTAGCACTTAGCATGAAATATTAAGTTAGAAGACAAGCCCTAGTAAGATACAGTTTATTTCTTTTTCTACAAGATAAACTCCCTGATCTAACATCAAATCTCTGTCAGCTTGTTTATTTTTTTTTAATTTCCCACTTCATGACAGGTAAATATTTAATACCACTGGATGACTTATTCATGGTGAAAGATCTTTCAGGATTCTCAAGGAGTCACTATACTAATAGAAATGCAATTAGGAATAATTTAGTTAAAAGCTGTAAATGGTGACTCCACAGTGCACACTCCACTCCCAGCTGTACAGGCCCAACTCAGAGACATAATCAAAATACAGCATCAAGACACCAAAATTTCTTATGCACTACATCCTTAGTAAAATGTCATTGGCTGTTGATTTCAACTTCATTAAACCTTAAACAGCTTATTGAATAATTAGAAAATACCAAAAATGTGTAACTTATTCCTTCAAAGAGCACTCTTACAAAAGGGATGACACATAGTCCATTTAGCCTAAATTTTTAACAGGTTCTTAAGCACAAATAAAAGATAAAAATCAGCCTGCTGAGACAAAAGCAACAGGCAGAAACTATGAATAAACAAAACTATGTACCAAAGACTTTGTATTACCTACTGAGAAAATAAAGATTAGAAAAACCAGTAAAAGGAAAATGAAACAAACAAAACCAAAACAGACAAATCAAAAACCCAACAACCAAGGCAAAATCCATTATAGAATTTGCAAATTCTGAGCTTTGTTGAACAAGATTATAGATTTCCAGAATCACAGGTCCATTTGGGTTAATCAGATCTCTAGACAGGCAGACAGAAAAGCTGCTCCAGTTCTCCTGAGACATAACCATGCACTACTATCAGCACACAAGGAGCTGAACCAAGCCCACTCACAACTTCCAGTTTCTGTAGGAACTTATTTTTCAGTTGTGTCCAGAATGAAGTGGATGTGATTAATGTGTCTAACTGGAATTCCCCTTTCCACAGACTACAGACAGCTGTGTGTAAATAATTATAACACCAGACTTGAAAATTCTGATAAAAAGTTTAATGCCAGCAATGACAACTTGAACTTAGATTTCCAGTGTGCTCGTGTGGTACAGGAAATCGTGTCAGCAGGAGATCAAACACTCTGTGAGACAATGCACATTATCAGCAGCTCATCAGCAGTGGCACAAAGGTTACAGGGAGTGACACAGGTCAGGCAAGTTCTGATTTATTACTAAAACCTGCTTTATTGTAATACCTAGAGAAAAAAAAAAAAAAAACCAAAAAAAAAAAAGCAGCTTTCCCTGCACACAGCTACAACACTTATGCCCCCCACCTGCTATTAAGCTTGCCAGTCAAAAAATCCCATCCAACTCCCCAACAGGCTGTAAATAAATGCCTGGCTAAGCAGGCAGGTCCTGTGCTGTGCCCTGCAGGCCACGCGAGTCAGGCTTTAATCGACTGGCTGGAAAAGGCAAGTTAATAGTTGTGGGTCTCTGGTTTATCCCCAGGAGTTTCCACACTGCAGTTCCCAAGTAAAAGAACCCACTGCTAATTTCACCCTCCCTTATATAAATGTCAAGCACCGTGTATTAGCCCACCCCGTGGGGACTGGCGTGCAAATGGTTTTTGTGAACAATATTGTAACAGCAACCTCGTTATGAAAAGCCCAAGTTGTTTGGCAATCCCACACAGAGCAATAAGTAAAAATAAATAAATAAAGCCCACTATTAAAGGTAATAAAACTGCTCAGATAAATACACTTAAGCGTAACAATCATATTACAGAGCAAAGCAAATCTCAGCAAAATCAAATGCTTTAGAAATGGTAAGGGTTGTGGTGTAGTTCTCAGTTTAGTAATGTATTCACTTGTGTTTTGAACAAATTAATAGAATTGCTTTTATGAAAGAATTTCATCATGACTACTATGAAAATAAATAAAATAAAATCTGTTTTCAAAAGCATCATCCCAGAACAATTCACATACTTATCACCAAATCCTTCAAGCTGGTTTTGTATTTTATCATTCATATTCCTGCTTTGAGAATTGGCTACCCCAGCTTCTCTTTGCTCATTATGAACAGAAATAAATAAATAAAAAGGAAATCCTTATCAAGATACATAAATCCAGCAGTAATCCTCTCCCTCAAATAAAATAATCTAATACAAATAATGCCTAAATGACATCAAGAGTTTGGGGAGAAAAGGAGGAGGGAGGTGAAGGAGTAAAAGAAAAACAGTGAGGCTTCTCTCACAGTCAGGCCACTTGGTCACAAAAAGTGCTCTCATTTTAAGCTGAAGTGTAAAAAAAAACACCAATGTTTAGGACTAGTCTCCAGGAACCAGCATGAAAAGTAAACTGCATTTTGTAATGCCTTAATTTGATCTCTTCATTGCCTGGTTCTCTTGTGATTCAGAGGACAAGAGCAGCTGCTGTCACACACATGGATTTGATGCAACATATAAACATGGAATTACAGTTCCAGCTATTTTAATGGATTACAGAGATGTGGCCGTTGCAATGTTTCAATTTTTACTGCACACAAACAACAGTGAAGAAAAGAAGTAGAAAGAGGAAGAGTGGCCTGAGAGAAGCCATTTTTACAAATTTTGTTGTGCAAAACACTTACAAAAAATAGTTTTTGTGGAGTGAGGATTCAGCACATTAAAGAATAATGCACAGCCAGTAAGAAGAATTATAGTAAGAATAAATATTTGGTGTTGTGCCAGATCTAAGCCAAGTCCAATAAACACAGAGAAGAGCTGTGGTGACAGTACAGTGATGGAGAACCCAGAGCACAGCTTCTGCTGAGGAGGAACAGGCCTCAAAATAACTTAGAAGTTATTATGAAATGAGAAGTCGTTGGGGGTGAGGAATAAAACCACCACCTATTCCATTCCAGAAGGAGACAGGATTTACTGGCAGGTGTGTTCTTTAGCCTACAGTGCCATCGTCTGGCTGTGGAAGCTATATCATCATGGGGTGGGGAAACGCAGCCAGTTAAACATGTAAGTGTAAAATTGTGCACATATTTGTAAAAATATGTGATAGTGAGGGGAGATGTACTTACGCAGAAAAGAACTGAATGCGTAAATGAAAATATGATTCTCAGTTAAAGACAGAACATGAGAGCAGAACATTCAAATCAGCTGACTAAATCTATGGCTAAAAATGCCACCTAATCCAGAATCATGTTTGCCTTGTCATTTATTGGTTGTGCTCTTTTTTTTAAAATTGCATTATTAGCTTAAACTTCATGTTAAACTCTGTAATTTGAAAAACATTGCTAAAAAAAAAAATTTGCATTCCCCAGTTTATGACTGGGGACCTTAGAGACAAATGCACAAAGGAATATTTCATTAATGAAGAGACTACAACAACAGTGCATTTTAAACTACCTATCTTGATACATTTAAACCACACTTATATCAACTATATACTTAACTATGCCAGGAAAAAAAAAAAGAGCATTTACTTTCTTATAGTGATTATTACAGCACCTCTCTAGTTTCTGGAATTACAGCTTACCAACTTCAAGCATAAGCAAATCCAACTTGAGTGGTGTTTTAGACAAAGCTCAAATAAAAGTAATGGGGAGACATTTTTGGTAACTAAGGACTGGTAAGGTCATCAGTCTGGTCCTAAAATTCAGATATATAGGATAAAAAATCCCCAGTACATCATGTATGTGTCCCTGGGAAAACTCACAGTAAGCGTGGGCAGGTTTCAAATACACAGGGAAGTAAGAGGCAAGGTAAGAGAATTCGTGACATTTGCAGCAACAACTTTTTTAAGTGAGTATGAAGTTTCAGAGCTCTTTCAGTTAATTTTGAAGCTTAAGGTGAAAGAGTAAGCACAAGGGATGTTTTGAAAGAGAAGTTCATTAGCACACAGAATAACTTGGTCTAGGTTCCAGTCTGACTCAGTTCTCACAGTCTTCTGTGCCAGATAATAACAGATCAGATTTGAGCACGTTGCCATTTGGTTTAAAGGCATAAAGTTGATAAATTCCCAAGGGAGTTCAGCTTACAGAGTGTCCAAAATAAATATGGACACTGACAGAGCTTGTACTGGTTAAGAATCTTGAAAAACTGTGCAAAACTTCTAAAAATTGGGAGACTTTCCTTTGAGGATTTGAGTTTAGGAACAAACACAAAACTCTTTGGAACCCAATAATCTCCAAACCTCACAGCAGCAAGTAATACTTGCATCTACTCCAGCTGAGGCTGGAAGCATTGCAAGTGAGCCCACAGCATCTTTCCTTTCCCTGAGATGTAACTGGATGCTTTTTTTCCTCATGCAGTGAGACAGAGCCTCACTGGAATCACAGCTGCAGCATTAATAGAGAAACATTTTGCCTGAATTATCTTAATGGCCATGGCGAGGGAGCCCCATAATTACAAAGTTTTTGGATGTTCTTCAAAGGAATTTCAATCCTACAGCAGCATTCCGTTTAAATTCACTTGGAAACACCAGTGACTGTGAATAACATCACCTGGGCTCATTTGAAGAATGAATTTCCACATCCCTTGAAAGCATTTGCTTCTCACTGCAAACAAAAAATGGCCAGAACTCCAGCACCTCGGGTCTTGGGGGGTTATTCTGCACAGTGTAGGAAAGCTGGGACAGCACAGACCTCTTTTAAAGAAACCAGCCTTCAGATGAGATACAATCAGCTTTTTGGAACAGAACTTGGAAAAGAAATGTAGCTGGAAAACACAAGCATGTGCTAATTTGTGCTTAGATCAAAACTAGGTACATGGTGGGCATGAATGACTTTTGCACTTGATGAGATGACAAAACAAGCTCCATTTGTAAGCATCCCAAAGGAAGGGAAATACAGTGTCAAGGCACGTTCAGTAAAGTCCACCTGCTGGAGCAAAATTTAAAAAAAAAAAAAATAAGGTGTCATGTTATGTAATTAAAGTATCAAATCAACGAGGACTCTGTAACTACTTGGAAACAGAAAAACAAGTTTGCACATTTCAGTGTCTCCCTAGAATGAGTTGCAGGCAAAATTAATTTCTACATCAAGTTATCTGTGATTATATGAAATGACTTCATTCTTTACAATAAAACACATCGGGAAATTACCACATCAGTGTTGCAGAGTGAAACATCAGGAGGAACTCCTAAAAAGCCAAGACTGTGGTATGGGTGGCAGAAGACAAGACAATTTAATACACAAAACTTTGTCACTAAATTAGGGAGAACTTCCTACTACACAGAACTGCAGCAATTAATACATGTTCTTAATTAATAATGTTCTTAATTAATAATGTTCTTAATCTGACACACACATTTTTAAGGAGGTTTTGACTTTGATAGAAATGAAGCTGTCCTGAAGAGATGGAGTGCTCCTTTTCTGCATGCTATCGAATTTTAATGCTCTCACAGATTTGATGCAATACAGATTCTAAAGCTTTTCAATTTACCTTTAGCATTTTCTTTACTTAGACTGTGTAGCAAGGAGTACAAAATCATTACATAAGCAGTGCATCACATTTCTTCAAAAGCATTTTATAGAATATCACCAATATAGAAGGGCAAAGTTCTTCAGTTGTTCCAACTTCGCAAGAAAATTACTCAAATACTGTCAGGAGAAGTTTCATCCCAATGTCAGCTAGAAAAAAACCAACTAAGCATTTTGCATGTTCAACAGCAGAGAAAAGGCACCAAAGCAGATACAAACCCAACCCTTTTAATGTAGAAATGTGTTTTACTGCTTTGAAAATGAATGGTGGGGATATTGACTTGCCAAGGTCACAAGAGCCAGCCAATAGGTTCTTGACTTGATGTTGCCTCCCACACCTGGCAGAGTTGAAAAGCAAAATCTGATTGTCTTTAGTTGCCCTGAATCAAAGAAATAATGGAATCTGCTTAGGAGAAATGAAATAATACAGGCAGATGAGGACAAAGGAAATACAAGCCAGCAATACAATAAAACAGCACAAAACTTTGGGTGTAAAGGCAAAAATTTTCAGGAGGTAGCAGTAACAGCATCCTAACTGAGATCATCTAAGGCACCAAAGAGTGTTTTCCATCCAGCTTGGTGCAACAGCACCTCAGTTAAGTAAGGTTTTACCCCTCCCTGCAAATTTTGTCTTACATAACTCATTAAGCAATCCAAAACCCAAAAACTTTAAGAAACACACCAAACAAATTTGCTGAAACAGATGTTCCCTGCTGGATTGCAGAAAGTTCACACATGTAAAAAACCTGCCCTGTTCCTTAGACTTCAACCTTTATCAAGCCTTGAAAGACAGTAACAGAGATCAGATTTATTTTTTTAAATGGCATTGTTGTGAAGTCAAAATGTTTGCTCCTTGCATGGTATGCATATTGCCATTATCTAGGAAAAAAAGCTAAATGAACTTTCTTTTGTACATTAGCCTGCTGATAGGAAGGGATAGAATGAAGAATAAAAGAAGCCTTACGTTAGGCTTTGAACATCAGTGTTCTTTTTTTGACATTTATAATGTCTGTTTTTCAGAAATAATCCCTGATCTTTAAAAAAAAGAGTTGTGACACAGCAAGTATGACATGGTGGACATGCCTGTACCCCAGTCCTTGTAATATTGCCCTGAGTGTCCTATTTCAGTATTGAAGAGATGAGATAAATGGCAGAACACCTGGATTTTCCTGACCTTGATCAAGAAGAACAAATTTTTAGCTGAACTGTGCAAAACTGCTATGATTACATCAATCTAATCTGGAAAGCACATGGTTTATATATAAACCATGGTCTCTGTCTCATCCATCAAACTGAAAGACAATAAAACATACCTCTGTAAGAAAAATTGAAAGAAAAAAAAAATCCATTAACCCTTATTTTACACTTTACATAAGAATCCTCAACAATGTTTCAAAGACTACAGAAACATGCACACATATTCAGGTTTCTAAATATAGATTTATATAAATTTAAATGTAAGTGATTTTATAATAACAGGCTTCATTAGAGGAAGACACTCTGCGTCATTGCTGAAGGAATCAGTTCTGGAATAATGAAATTAGGAAGTTTTGATCCAGCTGCCCAACACCAGGCAGCCATAAAAAAGCCATGTATTGCTACAGAGAAAAGATTTACCTGGCAAGAGATCCAATACAACATAAAAAGACAAACTGGAATCAATGAGAAATGAATTGGATTACTGGACAGAAGCATATTCTTGCACGTGTTCAAGCTACTGGGAAAGTCACAGGCCAGCAGGTATAAAAAAGCCTTCCAAATGTCTGCTTACCCTTTCATGATCCAATCACAGCCATGCTGTTAATCAGGTTGGATTACATCCCAGATATTAATTTGGCAAAGAAAACAATCGTCTGATTCAGTCTGACCCCTTCAAAAATGCTTCAAACAATCTGCCACTGATAATCCTGCCATGTGTGTGCTCCTGGAAAGGCATCTAATCCATGTGTGTGCTCCTGGAAAGGCATCTGATCCATGTGTGTGCTCCTGGAAAGGCATCTGATCCCTGTGTGTGCTCCTGGAAAGCCATCTGATCCCTGTGTGCTGAGATGAGACAGACATCCACACACATACCAATGCCATGAGGCTTTCCCTGTCCATTAGCAGTGTGTATGTCCTCTGCTTCCCAAGGATGTGCTGGAATATGGACAGTGAAGGGAAACAGCTCCAAGAGTTACGGACTCCTTTGGACTAAAAATAAATAAATCCTACAGATGAACCAATGCTGTGCATGAACAAAAGACTGCTGGCTCAGAAGGAGGCGAAAGCATCCCTCCCTCACTGACCAGAGGAATCCTGTCCTGCTGCTGGGATTCCTTCCTGGAAACACTTTCAAGAGCTGGAGGCTTCCTCTGCATCTCCTGGCAGTTTGGGCTGGGTTAGGGTTTTTTGTCTCCTCACTTAATAAACTGTCTTTATCTCAACTCATGAATTTTCTTGCTTTTACCTTTCATGTCTCTGTCCAATCCCGTTGTCAGGTGGCTGGGGGTAACTCAGCTGCTGCCCCAGCCAGCTCATCAGAGAGTGTTAAACCCTTTCTTTGGGTGACATTCTTTCCCTTTTTCTCTGTGACACTGCTGTTAAGCATAAGCAACACTTCTCTTTGAATCACAGTTTTCAGAGAGCCGCAATTCCCAAAAACAATCCCCACAGTGAGCCACATCCTGGACAATACCTGGATACCAACACAGGGGGTTAATGAAGAGGAGGAATCACAGAGCTCCAGCCTCTGGAGCCAAACATTGCTGGGGTAGGATTCCAAGCCTGTCCAACAGGCTCAGACACTGCTGCAGGTACAGAATTGACCCACAGAGTGACCTCTGCTCCCATCCATGGTTATGCTGAAGACATGGAGTAGCAAGGAAAAGACACAAATGAGAATTTTTAATACCTAATATTCCTAAGTATTTCCATAAGGGTCTTTTTGATACTGGTTATAAGGAGAAGAAATGCAAAAATGTAAGCAGCAGTTCAATTCCTAAAAGGACTCAGATTTTCAATACGAAAATTTAAACTTTCCCCAGAGATAGAGCATTTGTCACAGAAGGAATGTTATTTATCTCTCTCTCGGTGGCAGGCACCGAGTTCTTCTTGCAAATCTCAAGTACCATTTCCAAGTTTCCTGTACAATGGTTTCAGTGAAGAGCACACAAGGACTACACAACATTTACACCACAGAGAAGCAGCCTGAGACCAGAGCATTTGTCAGCTTTAAATAAAGACAAAGCAATTGCAACCTCCTCTACAGCAGCATGTTTGTGGGCTTGTTTCAACAGGAGCTCTACTACAAGGGCTTAGAAGAAATCATAGAAGAACTTACATTTCCATTCTTTTTTTTTTTTTTTCTGGAGAAATATATGACTTCTAGATTTCTACCTCACCAACAGGGCTCTTTAAGGATAGTTCATGGAAACAGGCCTGTTAGTGGCTATTTTCCTTACTGAGAGGAAAAATGAAATGCAGGACCAAGACATTTGTATCCCTCAGCACAGGCTGGCAGTAAGTTAAATGAAAGAAAAGCCCCCAACTTGAGACTCTTCTGTCTGTACAGGGATCATTTTGCTCACACCAATGTAAGGCCTCTCTCCCCTTTCAGTGCTCTTCCAACCAGGTCCAAAAATCCCTGTGACCACAGAAATACCTGCAAATGAAGTTGGTCAGAGGTACATGTTGTTAACTCTGTCCTTCTTCATTAAATCTCCCACATCTTTATTTTTAAAAGCAAGAAAAAAGGGAAGGAAACATCAACTGAAAATGTACTTTTCTCCAAAGTACCAATAACCACTGAACACTCTGGCATGTGTGAACAATATAAAACCACACACTGAGGAGTCTGGGTCATGAAAAGCTGACAATACCCAAAAACTTTTAAAAGGAAATGTTCCACCACAGTAGCAAAAGTTGCACTGTCCCATTGCTGTGAAGTTTTATTGGTTCACAAGCACACACAAGGTCCAAGAAACAAGAATGCTGTCATTCACAGCATACTAATATTTATAGATCTTTGGGGTTCTCCCTTTTCTGTATAACTTCAAAAGCCAATTCCCCTCCGTTCTTAAACCTGTGGAAAACTTAATGGCTGGATTGAAACAAAACTTCAGCAATGCTTGAGTCTCCCACAAATTATTCTTCAGTTAATTCTGACAGGTAATTAGCATCAAATCAGACTTCAGTTTTCCTTCTGCCCGATGATATTTTGCCCCTGAATCTCAATATTTTAACTTTACATTTAGCCAAGTATTAAAGAAAAAAGTTTCTGTCTTCTGCCTCCTCCCTCATTCCCAGGTGAAACTTAATTACTTGTATGCAATGCAGATACAGTGCATATGAAAATATGCCAAAGTAACTTGTGCATATATTTATCTCAGTGATACTAAAATATTTTATTCATGCATATAAAAGAATGCTCTTTCTAGCTCAGTGAGCTTTTTAGGAGTTATTAGCAGGAATGTATCATATACCTAATGAAATTTATTTCAAGGTAGAAGAGATTCTAAAAAAAAGGAAAACAAATCTGAGAACTAATTCTGTAGACAATAACAGAATTATAATTTCAAGATTCATCAAAATATCTTCAAAATGAAGATTTGCAAAAATCTCCCAATAAGAATTTAATTTATTTGCAACACCAGTCATGTTTATACACAGTAATACAGGGATAGGAGATGTGGCAGTTCAAGATGGAACACGTTGGCACAGAGACACGCTGTAGTAAAAGCTTTTTTTAGCAGCCTGCTTTAGCAGGTATTGCAGCACAGAAAATGCACTATCCATGTCCCTCCTGTGTATTCAGCATATGTAAAAGTCATGCAGCAGAACACGTTGACACTTCAGTGGGAGGTCAAATTATTGTTTTGGCACTTCTGTCACGCCTGTCACTTCAATTCCACTTCATCAAATTACAGATTGCTAGATACAGTTGGATTAAGGGGAAAGACAGACACACACACACAGAGGAGCAACTGTCACCACTTCAGTTGTGAAATCCCATAATTGCATGTCAGTGACAGCAAGAACAAGAGAGCAGTAATAGGGCTGACATTATGAGCATTCAAATACCAGGAAACTTTGCAGCAATACTTTGCACTCTGTCAAGCCACATGCCAGGAAATGGACTGGATTTCTGAGCAATTCCTCGCATTAGAATTGCCAGTATTTATTAGGCTGACTAATGCAGCGTCTTAAGTTCCAGGGCAACTTTCAGCTCCCTGCTTCCTGTTTTTCTGGAAGCATTGCTGTTATTTGAGAAGAACATAAAACAAAGACAAAGGAGAATAAAATAACTTGATTTAAAAATATCAGTAAAAGTAGTATGAATAATAAATATTGCCTATGCAATTTAGGTTATGGGTTTGGTTCAACTTCCTGAGTTTTAGGATCCCTGGAGTGCAACAGATCTTGATTCCAAATAATTGTGACGGCATCAGCCATGAATTTCAAGTAACTTTTCTGGTAATAAACAAACACCACACACACCCCTTAGATAACTTCACCCATTTGTGGAAGATGGGGAAACTTCCAGCTCTGTACTGAGGAAGGCTCAAGAAGCATCACAAATCTGAGTTACATGAGCTGTCAGGGGAAGCATCTGCTGTGCTGTGACAGGAAGATGCTATTCCTGGAGCAGCTCATTATTCCCCCTCTGGGTTACTCCCCCTGCTTCCTGAACTCTGTAACCCTCCACACTTTGTGTGGCCCTGTCCTGCAATGGATCCACAGTACCTGTTTGTACCACAGTGAAAGAGGCAGGGGAACAGGAATCATTTGTTCACTCTGTCAGACACCAGAACAGCCATTAACATTCAAAACTTCCTTAGATTCCTCCAGTTCTACACCCACATACAATTTAGACACCTCCTTACCAATCCATTTGAGTCTGTGATCTTCCCTCAGAATTAAAAATAACCTCTTTTAATCTGAGTAAAAACACATCTCAATAATCAACACAATTACACAGATTGCACGATGCCTTCACAAGGGAATAAAAATGGCACTTATTTGGATTCACTGCTAGAGAGCCCCCAAACAGCAGTAAAGAGATTCCCATTAAAGCAAACAGTATAACAAATCCACCTCTATGATGCCAGCAGTTGACTTAGTCCCTCCATGATGCTTATCAGCTCCTCACTGTCTGATAGCCTTATTAATTCCATTCTATAGTAATCTGAAGAAGATTTGAGATATTGAATAAATATTTTCCCCTAAAAAAATTTTCCCTTAACCTTTCATGAAAAACATCTTAGTATGAATAAATTTAAAAAACCCGAAACCTGCAGGAAGCCATTGAACAGTCAAAGCAAGATACATTTGTAAGGCTGTTTCTTTTTCTGCTCATTTTATGTCACACACACTTTATAACCTTGCCTTCATCTGCCCTTTACACTTGTACTTCCCCATATGTAACTCAAGCCATAGAACTGTAAGTACTTTCCTCATAGGTGTTTTTAATTTGTTTGTAAAGTAATTTGAGATCCACTGACAGAAGGTACTAAGAAAAAAAAAATTAAAAATTATAAAATACTTTCCACAGCAGGCAGAGAACAGAAAAGGCATCCTGCTTACTCCATATCCCACAGCAGCTAACAGGGAGCTATAAAACTTTCTGTCACTCCAGGGAACCTCCCTAACTTTCTGACCTACCAGGTTATTGCCCTGATGCACTCCCATAAACTCAATAGCTCTCATAAAGCTCTGCGCTCCCAGCTCTGGACTGGGAAATTTTTAAGTCAAGATAAGTCTCAAAAACACTGTCTCCACGAGCCCCTTCCCTTCTCCAGGGGGGAAATGCAGCAGGATTCCCTGGGTGACCTTGAGCCCCTCGCTGATGGTGCTGGGGTGCTGCTGAACGGGGGCACTTTGGTGCTGCAAGGAGCAGGCAGGAGAGCATCACTGCACATTACAGCCAGTGCAGCCCCACTGGGGGAAGAATAAACTGAAATAAAGCAGCAATGGAACAGCCAGAGCTGAAGAATAAAACATTCCCAGCTTAGTAAAAACGAGCTGAGACAAAGTTACCCAGCACAGAAGGGTCACTGTGAGTTAACTTTCAGTTTGTGGGGTCAGTTTTCCATTTCAGGTGGAAATGACACACAAAGGATGTCAGAGGAGATAACTTTCTATCAGAGATTTGGTTTAACAGCATTACCATGAATTAATTTGATGTTATGACAGTTGCAGAATAAAACAAAATCTGTCCTTTGTGCTCTGTTCAGATCTCAAAGACAGAGCAGGACTGAAATAAACCTTATTTACAGTTTCTTTTTATATTTTTGAAGACTACTGTTTGAAGCAAGTCCCATTTAAACACATTAAAAAAAAATAAAAAAAAGATAACTGCTCAGACCAAGTAAAGATTAAATAAAAAAAACAAGAAAGATTTATGAGGGGCACGTTTTTCAGGTAATGAGAGATGATGGAGCTGTGTAAGAGCAACACCAGCAAAAAGGCTGTACACATTAGAAGTCTTCTTAGAGACAGACTATGGTTTGGTTATATCAAATGGAAGGGTTTCAGAGGAATTCACGTGCTCTCCCTCTTGGCAAAATGGCCAATATCCTTATTAATTGCCTTCCACCAGCACCATTTTGTTTGTGTCCAACACACAGAATTATATGAGAAAACATGGATAGAAGGAAAAACAACCTGACCATCTGTCATTGTCCTTGTAATGGCAAAACATCACACAGGCTTTGAAATCATGACTCAAATTCCAAAACATCACATGGCTAGCTGCTGATATCACTGTGTTCTTACAAAAATCACACTTGGTATGTTTTTAACAGGCTTCTTCCTGTGACAATTTAGGGGTCACTTTCCTCCATATGTTTCTTTCAGAAGCAGAGCTGAGCCATTTCTGCGACCCCATGGTTCACTAAACACCCAACATGGTGATGTTCAGAATGGTGGTATGAGATCCATACAAGAAAGTTTGGGTGTGACAAGTGCAGAAAAAAGTACTCACTATGCAGGAAATGAGTTGTACATGCATTTATGGGTCCTCTGCTGGGCATGGTAAAGGCAATTTAGCAATGCCTAATTATCCAGGCCAGAGAGAGCAGACTGTGCATTAGTTGCCACCTGGTATTATCAAACCTGGGAGCTTTTATCCTTGCAGAAAATAAATAAAAATCTCACATGAAAAGGTCAGTTGAAGACAATGGAAGGAGAGACAGATCACAGTGATGAGGTGGTTATGATAATTAACTGCTATTTTGTAATTTACAGAACAATAGATTTCAAAATAATAAGTACAGTTATTAAATTTGAGTTTGCCTCCAGGCGATGCTTTGGTCGTGGTTACATAAATTTCTACTTCAGAAATTAGAGATGAGGAAACTCCAGAAAAAAAAGGAACACAAGAAAAGGCACCTTGCAGGTTTGTATTTTGTGGTTAACTGGAAGAATTTCCCATTAATTACTAATGATATAGTTCATTAGTAGTATATTTCATTATGGAAGTGCAAATTATTAGATACTAATGATGCATGCCCTAATTGCAGTAGTTTGTCTTGATTTCAAGTTAGAGGAAATAAAAATATTTATTTACAATGTTTCAGGTTTATGAATTACATTACATTCTTAATGGATGCATTCAACAAACATGAAACAATGCATTAGCATTAACCAAGATTGATGTATCTGTATTTGATGCTCACTGGTGACTCTCTCCCTGGACTGGAAAGAACAACTGCCACTTAAACTTGGTGGAAGCTTCAGTTTTGGGAGCAAACACAGAGACAAGATGAAACCTATCATGCAACCACAGGTGTTTATCACACTTCTGCTCTTTCAAAGTGCTTCCACAAAATAACAAAAGAAAAAGAAAAACTGAGGGGTTTTCTGGACAATCCTTTCTGCTAATTGCAGTCTCTGCTTATGAAAGCTGGATATCCTGAGTCAGTGAAGGTGGAAATTACCTTGCAGGAAACCACCCCAGCTCAGAGCAGTCACTTTGAGTCACACAAGAAATTATCAGACACACATCTCCTGTAATTCCCACTGAGGTACAAACCACAGCATCAAACACCATTAAAAACCCCTCCATTTACTGGCAACAGGCTGGTGCCTCTGCTGGGTAAGAGGCAAGTTGCAACTCAAGGAAGAAGAAATACAGCACATTAACAAATTGTTGTCCAAAGCTTGTCAGGCTCTTGATGCCTTTTCCCATAATTCACATTGCAAAAAGAACTTCTGGGCTGGGCAGTTCAGTAGTCCCTACCAACACCAACAAAAGTCAAAACTTGGGGTTGAGAGTAAGGTCCTGGCCTGGATTTTAGCACACTCTAAAAGAACATGGGCCTGGGTGGAAGCACCTGGAGAGTGTGATAAAAGCTAATGCTGAGAGCCTGCAGCCCCAGTGGGACAGAGTGAGTACCAGCCAAAGGGAGAGCCTTTAAATCACAAGTGACATGCTCAACCCTTCCACAAACTCAGTTACTTGACACAGAAACACCCTAAGCACAGATTGAGTAATGCAGATTTTCAAATTCCAGGAGCAACAGATATTTAAACAAATCACATCACTCTCTTTAAAACTGGATTGATACTTATTTCTGACATTTAAATTTTTTTTTTTAGGCTGAAGGTTTCTTTGTGAAGCTTTTGTTTTTTGGTTAGTTTTTACCATGAGTAAGGTGAAGAACACAACTGAAAACATATTTTGTACTTGGTTTATATTTTGTACTTGGTCCAGAGAAAATAAAACTGGAAACATTACTTTTTATCAACCCTTACAAAGGAAAAAAAAAAAAAAAACAGTTTCAAAGGTACTTTCAAAGGTTATAATGCAAGAAAAACCAGTCATCTTGCTGTCTTACAAATATTTATCATGGTATGCCAACTTCATCATGAAAGACACACAATAAATTTCTTAATCGTGTAAACTGAAAAGGACGTGCAACTGCCTTTTAAACTTGTTGTAAAATAAAGATATTAAGGCTCTAATTCCCTTCTGAAAAAGCAGTTGTTCAAATTTCTAACAAGTATATTCAATAGAGCAAGACTGTTTTGTTCTCTCTGAAGCAAAAATACAACATGAACACATACACACATAAAGAACCGTAAAATAATTTCACTTGTTTTAATTAAACAAAAAAAACCCCAAACAACCACCAGAGAAAATCGCAGCTACTAGAGTTGCCTGAGAAAGCACATTAAAACAAGCCACTTACTTTTCTGTCCTCAGGTTCTACAGCAGAACTGCACTCTGCTTTAGTGTCCTGAAAGCACAAACAGAGAAGCCCATGTCACAAAGCACACTGACCAGCACGGGGGAACAACTCAGCTGAAGAACTGTGACTTCTGTACACAGAGTGTATTTAAATACTCAGTGTTTAGTATTGTTTTAAAACTTGTATTAAACTTTACTACATGAATAAATGTAAAGACAGGGTTGAAAGGACACAAAAAAAACCCCAAGCCTACTTCAATACAGTGTAGTCAGCTCTTAAGAAAAAAATACCATTTTATAGTATACATTTTATTTTTACTTCCATCCTGAGGAAAATATTTCTTGCTCACTTTTTCTTTTTTTTTTTTTTTTTTTTTTTTTTTAAAATAAACTAGTGATGGAAACTGAAAGAAATATAAAGGTAAGCTAAAGAGGAAAAACTGCTCAACCTGCTGTCTGTTATCAAGTGCTAACTGGGACTTGATGGATATTTGTGTCTGAATCACCTTGTAGTGTGCAAGAGCAGCAAAGCATCTCTTTATGATAAACATGTAAATGAGTGTGTGTGCACACTTGTACACATGTGGATATTGTGGACACATTTTCTTCAGGAATTAAACAAATTATCTTAAACCTAATGACATCCAACAGAGAGTCCTTTTATTCCTGAGCTATTTTGACTCATTGAACCCATGGATTTTTGAGCTGAAGACATGCAGAGATAATGGCTATCACAAAAAATAATACCTGAAATGAATTTACTGCTTCACATTCACCCTTTTTACAACAAATTACTACTGGAAACTGAGTAAGCCAGACACAATTCAAGTGACCAAACTGTAGACAAGTGCCCAACTAATTTTCTTTTCAGCTTTGCTATTCTTGGAAGCGAATTTTACTTAACTATTGCAGCTTTAGAGATTCCTATTGGGAAAAGAATAGCATATGGATGAGAGACAATTTTTTGTTGAAAGTACTTCCCCAACCTCTCACCAAAGCAGGACCCACTCTAATCAGATTTTGGATTATGGGCTAGATACTTGCACATAAATTCCAAGCTGCAAATTTAAGGCTGATAGCAAAGAGCAGCTCCTATTAAAAATGAAAACAAATGTAAAATAAAGAACTTATGTTTCTTCAACAGCATGCCTATTCATCAAGAATTAAAGACTGGTTTCATTTCAAATCCAAAGGCTTCTTACCTACACCTATAAAAGATTTTAGAACTTAAATCGTTCAACCAAATAGGATGAAGCAAGGTTTTCTGGAAAAAAATACTTTAATTCACAGCAAATTACATTAAAGGTGTTTTCACGAGGCATATCAAGTTGTGTCATTTAAGCAGCAAAACCCATTTGTTATTCTAACCAGTCTGATATAGGAACTCTAATAAAACTCTTTACATTCCACCACTTTTCATGGGGAACCAGACTGTACTTTGTGGAATATAATACTCAAAAATTTTCTTCCAAGTGTGACTTAGTGGCAGCCAGACAGTCTCTCAGCACATCTCCCATGTGGAGGATAAGGAAATACTCCCTCTGCCTACAGGCTCACTTCCTGAGAATGTTTAGATATTTACATTCACTTCTTTCTGGTGAGTGAGTGAGGGAAAAAAGCTCTGCTTTTAAAGAGCCTTCTACCTCAGGGGAGTGAATTCAAAATTCATTAGCACCAGTGCTCTTCGTGTCCTAGCTGTGCCCTAAGTCACCTTTTGGAAAGAATGTAATGTTCTCTAACATATTTATTGGTTAATCAAAAATGAATCATATCTTTCCATATTACCAAGGACAAGAGTGGCTCTGTCTCACATACTGACCTAAATTAACTGAAAGCAGAATAAAGGAGCTCCTCTCAGGCTGTAGTCATGGCTGTCACAGGCTCTCAGCATGATGAATATTCCTGAAGACCCAACAGCACTCTGATCCCTTCTGCTGCCCATGGAATATTTTAGTTTGCTGTTTCACCACTGTCCTTTCCCACTAAAAGCAATTTCTAATAAACCCAAGTTCATAAACATTCATTACTCAATAAAAAAATGCAGTTTTACCAAGATTAAATAAAACCCACCTACCTCCCAGCACAGCTTATCTGCCAGAGTTGTTCTGGAGCAGCAAGGAAAGGGCACAAGGGGAGCTCTCAGCCCACAGGTGGGGCCAGTCCATGCTCAATCAGGAATTAGAGAGACAACGAGCCCCACCTGGAGCTGAGACTCTCCTCTGACTGAGAGTAGCCACCAGGAAAAGATTCAGGCTGAACAGCAAATTATATTATTTCTATTCTGTGTTTTATCACTGAACCTTAGACAATCACTTCATCCCTTAGTGTTTGGATTTCTGTCTGAAGATATGGGAAGTGAATTTTTACAAATTAACCACTGCATCTTTAGCAATGAAAACCACATCTGGATGGGTTCAGTCTCTCAGGATACTGAAGCCAGAAAGAACCTGTTATCTTTGAAATTATGTAAAGTCAGATTTAGTGAAAGAAAGAGCTGTTTGTCTTTGAGGCTAGACACCTGGATTTATACTTCTGCACAAGGGCAAGATAAAACCAAATAATTTTCTGAAGCAATTAGTGTCGTAATTCTTTAAACCAGTGAAGCTACTGACTTAATCAAATCTATGTTTAAATGTAAATATTTGAGTATACGTCTACATCCTAGATATATCCCTTTTACAGAAAAAATGTACACAGACCCTAAGCTTTAAAAATCATCAGAATGAATCATCTGTCAATCTCAGAGCAAGAAGGGAAGAAATGAGAATGTTCCTCTCAGGGAGACATCTGTGCTACTTTCTCCAAGTGCAAAATGAGAAAGTGCTGTCACTTCATATGTGTATTGCAAATTTCCCAGCTCTATGAATTATTTGAGATTGAGAAGCACCCTTGCTGTAAAGCAACTGTGAAACCCTAGAGATCTGAACAATGTATCAGGCACCTTCTTTAATGTTGTTACATCATTGAAAAAAAAAAAAAAAAAAAAAAAAAAAAGGAAAAACCCAGAAAATCTGTTCCTTCTGAAGAATTATTTTAGGCAAACTATGTAACGATAGAATACCTCATAGGATGTTTCACGGGAAAGACAGAATTAAATAGAAAGCCCTTTCATCCATTTCAGTTTAAAACCAACACAATTCCTTTTTTCTCTAGGTGTCACTGCATAACAGCCAATTAAATAACATTATTACAGACATATTAAGAGCTCTGTGTTTTATATATTGCCTTTTTGGTCTGTTTTGTTTGGCAGCAGCAACAGGGAAACAAAGCAAGGTTCTCTGCAGAACATCAGGAGCAATGCAGGACAAGCACAAGGTTAAGAGCTGGGATTTTTGAAGTTTAACACACTGGGCTCTTGGGAAACAAATCTACCACCTTCATTCCACAGCAGCATTATAAAAACTTTACTCAACAGAGTCAAGTAAAAGCTCTAGAAAGCAAAACTAATTATCAGTAGGAGCATGACCCTGCTTTAGGATGCAGTAAAAACCTGCATAAACTTTATTTTACATAGTTTCTGTAAGTATACATTTAATTTTACTCCTTGAATTGCAAGCAGGAATAGTGAAACCAGTACCCTGAAGTACCCAGTACCCTGAAGTATTCCTGTTTTCAGGAGCAGTGAAATCAGCACCCCGAAGCATCCATCAGCCCTGCTGACACATCCCACATCCCTGTGTTTATCCCACACTGGGCACTTTGCTCTCTCCCTGCCATCCCAACCCGATTTCCTCATTCCCGTCATTTACAGCACAGGCTGCCAGAAACCAACCACCCAAAGCAACCGTCAGGAATAAGAAACTTGAGAAATTATCTGAATTTCCAACATCTTTTCTTTCCTCGCGTCAGTGTGAGGCATTGTGTGAAAGGCAAACTGAATTCCCGTGCGCACACTCCGGGGGGAGGAAGGATGAGCCTCTGGATCTCCAGAGATCCAAGTCATCCCTCGGCCGGGTTTTTCTGTAATATCAAGGATGAGCAGTAGGTGGAAGCAAATAACCTTGTAAAATCCTGTTCAACTTCCCTGTGCAAGATACACCTATTGCTGGTCAGGTGTTTGTGTCCTAGGCACCCCAAAAAGTGCCAACAAATAATGGTTTTCTCTGCACAGTGTTGGCCTCCAGTTTCATGAAGCAGCCAGTAGTTTGGAGACAAAAGGTGGTTTGCATCGTTTGGGGTTTTTTTTTTTTTAGGTTTGAAATCAGTACAACTGAAATGGACTCCTTTTAATGACTGAAGCGTTCATAAAGGTAATGTGATCTCAAACAAAATATATAAAATTTAAAAGTACACAGTCAAATGCTAAGTTATTAATTTTTCTGGATATTTTTATTGACTACTTGAATAGATCAAAGCCCTGAATTATTGAGGAAAATAACTTAATGTTTTTCTCTATCCGTTGGCCATTATATTTCATTATTGCTGCTAACAAACAGGCTGCCAGCAGAAGAATTCATTTGAATTTCATATTAGTTCTATTTCATCCATCCCCGAGAACAAATTAACCACACAGTAATACTTATTGAAGAAGAAAATAAATGAAAAATGAAACCTTAGAATGTGACATTCAAGTCTTCACTAAGTTTGTCCCCAGCAACTGAAGGACCCAGGCAGAAGCCTCATCAAATTAACAAACCAATTCAAGGATTTGAATGGCTTCAGCAGTTGCAATGTCAAAGATGTAGGAGAAGAGCTTTATTTTGAAAGAAATAGCTTCATCTCTATTTACTAACATTTGTGGACCAAGAGGTTTGTGTCTGCAAGCTCAAACAAGGAGAAAACTGGGCCATCTGCACCTATTTCTGATGCCTCAGGGCAGCCTTGGGGCTGTTTGAGTAGAGCCAAAAAGGAAACAACCCATCTGATCACAGATTTAAAATCAAACTTCTCAAGATTTTTAGGGAGCTTTCTTGTCTTGTTTCTAGATAAAAGTAGACATACTGTAAGAGGAAGGTCTGCAAAACTCTTGGAAACTGAACTGACAAATTTCATAATAAAAAATTACTGCTTATAAAAATACTGCTGTATTTTTAATACAGATTTGAAAGGCCTCGTGTGTGTGCCCTCCCACTCAGCCACCCACCATCCGGCTGTGCCAGTGAACACCCAGCTCTGCTTTCTCCTGCTTCCAGCCATTTGCTTGTGCTCATTTACACTTTTCAAGGCTATCAAGAGTTAAAAACTTTTTCCTCCCCGAGGAAAGCTTGGACTTTTTCATAAAGACAGACTTGTTGGAGGGAGCAGGTACTGCTGCTGCTGAAGCTTTATAGACTGGAGTATATAAAACCCTCACGCTCCTCTTCCTTTTCCTTCTCTCACCTCCATGAGTTACTCGTCCTTTCCTGAAGTGCTCTCTAAATACTCAGGGATGCACAGACACATCTCTGGTCTCTGCACAGCACAGGATCCTCCTGCCTCACACTCCCCTCCTCTCTCCAAACAGAGGTTTCATTAGTCCAGTGATGCAGAGTTATCAGAGTAAAACTTCCACCTTTGTCCTTAGAAATCCCAGCTGCACAGAACCACACATAAAATAGGCAGCATTCTCAGAAGCTGTATGGGTAGTTTTAAAATGTGAATCAGCCATGTAGTAGTACCCAGCTGTATCTATTCACTTTTGAAGCCTAGATCAGGTTAAGCCTTAATTTGGGGCTAGTAAATATTTCATTTTCAAAGAAAGCAACAGAAACTGACATCAGATAAAGGTATCAGTTTGGACAGTACAAAAACACTTAAGGTTACTAAATGTAACATCATTTGATCTACAGGTCAAATCTGAAATTCCCATTCTATACATCCCTCTACTTTCAAGGCTGAAAATACACAGGAACTTCCAGAACTGTAAATTTTAAACTGTTAAAACTGGATTTTCAAACTAAATTTTATTTATCTAATAAAATTACCTAAGGTGTCAAGTAAACTAACAGCCACATAAACAGTTGTATATTTGAAGTCACTGACACCCAGGTAGTCAAAAGATACTCCTGATAAATTCGAGGCATTGTTGAGAAAGCTGCTGATGTGATTTCAGCACAGCCACACACTGTGTGAGCTGGGTAAGGTGACAACTGGCAATATATACCCAGAGTACAGATGCAACTTTTATAGCAAGAAATCTAATTTGACAGTTTATGCTTTCAAATTAACAACAGAACAAAGGCACAACACAATTCCTGAAGGAATTAACTTTTTTCAGTCAGGTTTCCTAAAGGAAACAGGAATGTAAAATTGCTTCATACCTCAGACACCTAAACATCTTTAGAACATCATTACTAGGTTTAGCCATATCTGACAGGGAAATAAGCAGAAGCCCAAAGATATTCCTGTATTTTTCATAAATTAGTGCCTGAGGAAAAGCACAGTATCACTTGCAAAGCCATGCCCTGCTCCAGCTGATAACAGACCCCAGAGAGAGGTGAGGATGCTGAGATGAGGAGGATTCACTTTGTGAAATCTGTGTTTACTGAGAGGGGACTGTGTGGGCACAGGGTATAAATCAATAATAAAACTGTTTCACTTAAGTCCAATTTTCACAAAATAAGTTCTTTCAAGACTGAAGAGGATTTTGGTTGAGCTTTTAAACAATCATTTTGGGCTATGTAGTGATAAAAAGCATAAATTTTAAATCAAATAGCAAATTTTCAAGCTTAGAGTGACAAGACAAAAATTGTTTAATGACAGATGATGTGTGATGTCTGCAGAATTGCCCTGGAAAATTAGGCCTCTGTAAAAATCTGTTTTCTCTTTTATACTACACTATACTTTTGCTTATCGCAAAGAGTTTTATGATCTTAATATGTTTTCACAAAGTACAGCTGTTTCTATGCAGCGAAACAGTTGCATTCACAATAAGCTGGCTGTGTATTTACTATGCTTTCTTGAGTGAAAAAGTGAAGCAGAATTTCATCTTGGACTCGAGACTTCCCTCAAACAGCCCACGAACATTCTCACTTCTGCCTCACTGAGGAGGAGTGAGTGGCTGAGTGGGGCTTTGCTGCCCACTGGGGTTAACCCAGAGCAGTCAGAAACTCACTCTGATGTGTCAGCTCCTACCTGTGCTCCAATGGCACGAGTAGGCAGCTCACAAATTACCTGGTGCTTCATACACCAACAATCATTTCAGCTTCCTGCCACAGCTCTGTGTCATTCCACTAATGAGAATGCAATGGCAAAGGCACGAGTGAACATGGCATCCAAAGGAGGGCTCTTATCATGAGCAAATTCCAAAGGAGCTCTGGTGACGACAGCTATTGCTTTAACATCCAAGGGAAATGAAGGACTGAACTGGAGCCTCAGGCAGTAAGTTTGTATAATTTAACTTTGAGGAATTTTCTTATCGACCAAGAGCCAGACTTTTTTGTTCTTGTTGGCAAGAAGAGGGTGACTGAGATGTTATTTCTTCTTCCATGCCCAGTGTAGGCTAAACAAGCCCAGTTTCCTTTGAAACACCTGCCAAGCTGTACTGTCATGAAGACAGCAGAACCCTTTGGTTTTCCAAACAGTTTCAGAAGCACACAGCTACAAAGACACCAGTCACAAGGTACAGCACCCATTCCCTGGGCACAGACAGGAGCTAAGCCAGCCCAGGAGGGAGCCTGCCAAGGAAAACAGACAAATGTCAGCGGCACAGACGTGCTACTGCTCCAAAATGCTCAGCACTCAGCACTCTCAGCCCGTGCTCTCCTCCCAGAGCTGCAGCTCACAACGCTTGATTTCCACTGCAGTGCCCCAGCACCAACACCCATGGGCTCCTGGAGGCAGCACACACACAGTGTACTGCTCCTGCTACACCTTCTCTTGGCTGTTTTCCCCCAAACAGGTGCTCTGCCCCATGGATCAGCACTGAAGTGATGAGCAAAGGATCACTGAATGCAATTGTCCCTGTAATCTTCTTGCAAAAGGATGGCTCTGTCTCAGTGCTGGCCAAGAGAGGTACCATGAAGTACAAACAACCAAACCAAACCAAACCAAACCAAACCAAACCAAACCAAACTAAACCACCCCATCAAAAACCTTAAAACCACACAGCCTCTTCACTCCCCTAAATCCCTTTCTTCAACGGTGCCCATAAATTTTGTGGTTTTGTGTATAGATCCATGTGCACCGAGGAATTCACCTTATTTTAAAATAAGGAATATTGAGTCCTTACTTGTAGCAAATACTTTTAAATATCTAATAAACCAATGCAGTATTTTTGCAGAAATGTCATAAATCCAAAAGTAAAAATAACATCTCCATGTAATACTGTGCAGCATGTGAGGACATTTCAGTACACAACTGAAACACAACAGTTCCTGCATTTTCTTTATAACTGATTGCACTGTATATTTGGACTGGCAAATGGTTTTCCCCCATAGATGTGTATGAAAGATAAATGTAAAAATGAGTTATGGCATTTGGGAGAGAGAGGAGTCAGGTAATATTAGAGCAGAGTAATAAGAAGTTAATAAACAGATTTAGACCAATCAAAAAATTAGGCAACCCAGTTTCCTCCTCCTTTTTTAAATGAGTAGTGTAATGAAAGGAAAAAAGTAGCCATCTAATGCATTTTTAAAGTTTTTTTATCTATATTAGTGTCATAATCTGCAATTTCTCACTCACCAGACAGGTTAAATCATCTGTCCACAGCAGAAAATCCAGTAGGGATGAAGCATCAAGCACCACACTATTGACTTTTAGGAGCTGTCCAGGAGTACCTCAGGAGTACCTCTATAACTTTGATTTTCCCTCCTCCTCAAACCCAAAGCATTTCTACTTAAATGCACCAGCCATGAGCTCAGCCTTAAGACTGAGGCAGATAAGGAACAGGGTAAGGACTCCTTTACCATTTCATAACCAGGAGATTTCATCTCATTAACTCGTCCATCCTGTTTCAGAAACTCCTCATCTTATTCGCCTCTGAAATATTCCATTGTTTAATTACTGAAAAACACACCCTTTTGTTTGGTTTTAATTCGTTCAACAGTTGACTGGATAGCAACAGCTCATTTCACCAGTGAAAAAGTGAACAACTAGACCAGTATTTAAAATGCATCAGAGGTCTCTCTCAAATGTTAGAATTCACGCCAACACACTTCTCTCAATCCTAAGGAGACTCCTTCATCTCTTCTCTGTAACCTTCAACTATTTGACACTTGAAAAAGTGTGACTGTTCCAGTTTAATTAATGAAGTGGGTGATGTGTTAACCCAGGAAAAAGAGCTTGCCATAGTTATTTCAAAATTCCATTTCAAAGACTATCTCACTAAATCTGACTTAAAAAAAAAAAAAAAATCTGCACAAAATTAAGAATTTCATATTAAGAAATGCTAACTCAGCATGGCCAAAAGAATCTGAGGGACAAATTTACACCAGAGATGTGATCACCCCCACCTGCTACCTCCACATTACATTTTCTGTCTGTTTGTTCTCTATTAGAGGCCAAATACACTACAAGTCTGTCCTTTTGATAGAGTTTTTCTCCCAGTTCAATCAAGCTACCCAAGCATGAATACTGTGTAGTATCTAAGTTGCACAATTTAAAACAAAGTAAAATAGTGACAGTAGATTAATTTCAAAGCTAAAAAAACTGATTACATAAAGCCCACTTTTTGATGAAGCACAAATGACACTGTTCCTGAACTCAGAACATTGCTTTGATGAATTATTTTCAACCCATGGTAAGTAGAACTGCACACATTTTCCTTAAACTAGAAAGTTGTTAGAACCACATAACACAGCAGAAAAATGTATTTGTCCCTCTTTCTCGATAAACTGGGTTAATACACTTTTATTTGATCTGGTAAATTTTCTAAATTACTTTTTGGCAAGACCAATTCAGAATTTATGATCCTAATATACTGAAACTTTTTCCTTAAAGACCGAACACAAATCCTAAACCTTAGAGGGGAAAAAAAAAAATCCACAACTTCCCTATGGAACCTGAGTTTTACCAGCTTCTGCTCTCAATCCTCCAATAATTTAACCCAAGATGGGTCTAGAGAACACAGGCTGACAGGTGATATATGCTTCCTATTTTGCTGTTCATATAACCATTAACAATAACTGCAATAGAGCATATGAATGATAACGACCAGGCACTCACTGAACTGGAAAATCCAATATTCTTTACCAAGGTGAAGGGGGGGTGGGAGTGGATCTATTAAAAAAATGTGTGCCTCAACTAATATGTAGGATGTCAGCTTAGTAAACAACGCACCCATAAAGTGTTTTCTTATTCCTTATCAATTGCAAGGATCTCACTGGAATAGCGGTGGTAGTAGTAGTAATAATAAAATAAAATTATTATTATTATTA
>VXAC01006089.1:0-58595 GCA_013399225.1 Rhipidura dahli
ACTTTCATTGGGACCTCTAATTATGCCTATATACATTACAAATGAAAATACAAAAAAATAATGGACTCCCAGGCAGCGTTAGGGTCGTGTATGCGCTGGGCTCGCTCCCGTATGAGATTTGGTACTGGGCCGTGGGGAGGAGGGCTCTGAAATGCAGATTTAAACCCTTAAAATGCTCAACAACTGAGAGCTTCCTTCGACTGACCCTCTTAAAATGAGGGAATGGGGTGTGTTTACCTCCACTTAAACCGATGGAAAATAGATGGCTTCTCTCCTTTAATTTAGTCCCCTAAAACATTGGAAGAAGAGGAGGTTTCCTCACTTTGAATCTCTCGAACAATAGAAAATGGGGGATTTTCTCCTCAATTCAAATCCTAAAAAAAGGACAACTAGGCTTCCCCCTTAATTTAAGCCTTAGGACGGTGAAAATGGGGGATGTAATTCAAATCCATAAAATAGCATCATCAAGGTTCTCCCCTTCCATTCAAACTGGGAAATGGGGATTCCCTGTCAGTTGATACCCCTAAAAACATGGAAAGGGCAGCGCTTCCTTTAATTGTTACCATTAAAATTACAAGGAAAGGGGATTCCCCCTCAATTTTAACACAGGCAGTTATGGAAAAGGATTTTTTTTCCCCTGAATTTAAACCCCTTTTCTCTTAATAACCCCTTTCTTTTCTGGGGAGGGACCGACAAGATGGAAGGTGAAAGTTGAAAGTTTCTCCCTGGGACCACACATGCTGCCCCACTTGCTCAGGTGCTGCCCCTTGGCAACAAGGTCTTTTCCCCGAGCGTTTTCTTGAAGCGATGCTCCGTGCCCAGGTGCACCCGGCTGCTCCCCGGCCTCTGCCGGATGCTCCGACCGTTGCGTTCGAAGGGACGCGCCGGGTGCCCCCACTGGCCCCTCCGGTCCCGGCGGGGTGCCCCCATTGGAGTCTCGGGGACCGCCGGGGTGCCCCCACTGGCCCCTNTCCCGGCGGGGTGCCCCCATTGGCGTCTCGGGGACCGCCGGGGTGCCCCCACTGGCCCCTCCGGAATAGCGGGATGCCACCACTGGCCCCTCTGGACCAGCAGCTCCCGGGGCAGATGTGCCCGGGTAACCCTCCCAAAGCAGCCGGTCACGCCCGGAGCTGCCACACCTCGGAGCGGCGGGTGAGGCGGAGAAAGGTTCTGCCGGTCGGTCTCTCCCTTACACGGGCCATTGTCTGCCCCCGAAACACCGGGGTGCCGGGCTCTCCTTTCCGTGGAAAAGGACCGGCCTTCTCGTCCGGATGCCCGTGGCCAAAATTGGGATTTTGCCTCCAAAATTCCCTGTGTCCTAGGTTTGTAATGACCGAGGAACTTCCCCACAGACCGTAAGCGATTACCGGTAATTTTTCTCCCGCTATCGTTACTGAACTGTGTTTCTGTGGAAGTGTTTGATGCATCCCTTAAAGGGGTCTGGGGTTTAGCTGGGTTGTTTACGGCTATTCCCGACGGCCCCGGACCAAACCCGAGCACCCCCGTCGGTGGTCCACCCTGAATTTCAGTGGAATATTGATATCGCTTATAAATATTCCCTTGGCTTGCTACTCAGTCTTTCCCTGTCCATCCAGGGAGCAGATTTGCTCTGTCCTTTGTTCCCGACCGCGTCTCTGCTGCCCAAATGCCGGTTCTCGCGGACGCAATCTAAGCAGAAAATTGCTACAAGTGTTTGCTTTTAAAGTAAAATTCTTATTATGTCTGGTTGTACGATTAAAATAAGTATACGGATTGACGGTCATAGGGGGAAAGCTTTTCAGAGGAGAAAATATCCATTTTGGTAGCACAGATTCCATTTTGACAACACTGAGTCCTTTTGGGTTAGGGACTCCTACCCGTGTAAGAGATCTGAAAATCTGTATTTTGCAGTTTGATATTTTGAAATTGGGACGTCTTGATATTTTGTAACTTGATGTTCTGGTATTTTGAAATGGAATCATTTTGGTGTTTCTGAACTCGCTGTTCTGGTATTTTGAAACTGGGTTACTTTGGTATTTTGGAACTTGGGTTAGGGTTAGGTTAAAATTCTGATATTTTACGTCTGAGATTTGAAACCCACTTTTCTTTGAAATTTTGACGTTTGCTTTTCTATTAATTTGAAACTAGGTTATTCTGGTATTTTGGAACTGGGTTACTCGGGTATTAGACCACAGCTACAGATGCAGATTGGCCAAAAATCAAGTGCGCGAGGCAGACATATGCGTGCTGTGTGTGAAAAGAGGGGCGCGTGAGGGGCGCTAGGTCCATAAGTACGGACTTTCGAGACCCAGGTGACGGCACCTGAAGCCCGCGATACTTGGCTACTTGGGCAAAAAGAACTACGAAGACATCAAGACGTGAGGAAGGCCTGTGACACGGCAGACTGATGTTTAGCAGCATACCGCCTACCTGCCGATCCTCTCCAGCATCCGCGGCACCGCTCGCAGCATCCCCGGCGCTCCTGCGCACCGAGACCGGACGCGCTGTGACGCCACTGCCGGAAGCGCCTCCCTGCGATCGCTGCCTGAAGCTCCCGCGGGCGCTGGGTGCCGGTGCCGGCCATGAGCAAGCGCAAAGCTCCCCAGGAGAGTCCCAACGAGGGCATCACCGACTTCCTCACCGGTAGGTGTGTGCGCTCGGTCGGTTCCGTGGGTGGGAAGGGCCGCGGACCGGCTGCTCTCACCGCGGTTCTCCCGCAGAACTGGCCAACTACGAGCGCAACGTGAACCGAGCCATCCACAAGTACAACGCGTACAGGTACCGCCTCCCTCCCGCCGCGCTCCCGTCCCGGGGCCCAACCTGTTCGGGCACTGATCGGCACTGTTCCGCAGGAAAGCGGCCTCGGTCATTTCTCGGTATCCGAGCAAGATACGGAGCGGGGCTGAAGCCAAGAAGCTGGTAGGTGCTCGCGCCCGGGTTGCCGGCGGGAGGTTCCGGGGGCAGCCGGAGTGGGGACTAGGTGCCGGAAGTTCCTGGGAAGGATGTGGGCAGCCCCGCTTCTGCCAGCGCCTGTTTCCGATACCCCTGTCAGCTCGGGGACGAGGCGTGGCCACTGTGGGGGTTTCGCAGCTGGAACTAGGCATCCCATCTGTGTCTGTGCGTGTAAAAATCTTTCCCCTTTGCTCTGTTACTCCTTTGCTAATTCAGAGATCTTGAGCAGTAAGAATCAAAGCCTCGTTCAAATTTATTGCTTCGAGGAAACCTGCTATAGCCCTCGAATTGCAGTGTTTATGCCGTTTGTATTGTACCCTAGTGTTCTTTTATGGTGGTCTAGGGTGCCCCATAGTTCTTTCTGGACTCTAAATTCTGGGAAGTTTTCCTTGCTTCCCTCATATAATGACTTTAAGTGATTTTGAAGCTAACTTGTTTGTACTCACCCACCGATATTTAGGATGGAGTAGGTGCTAAAATAGCTGAGAAGATAGATGAGTTCTTATCCACTGGAAAACTGCGCAAATTGGAAAAGGTGGGTTTCCTACCTTTTTTCTGTGCTTCTAAATAGTTGCTTTCCTTGATAACTTGCAAAGTAGCCTTGCTTTGCACATTTCTGTCATTTTCCGTGGAGAATCTTAGGAATGGTGAACGCGGTGTGTACGGTAAGTAAAAATCAAGGATCGAGAAGCTCAGCCGAAGCCTCCAAACCGTCTCTTTATGAAAATACGTTAGGTTACGCAAGCGGCGCCCGCAGGTCTTCCGCTAGAAGCGGAATTCTGTCTCCGAAAGGCTGTGGAGTTCTGTGCTTTAGGGCCGCTGTTCGCCTTAGACCGCGGACAGTCGGGCGGTTTTCGGGCCAGTTACATGCGGAGTTATTACCATACGCCGTACTACCCTCGGTGCTGTTTTCCAGTGACTTAGGGTGAACTGGGGCCTGACTAAGCTGTTTTGTCTTCTCGAGGCTTTTTTTTTTTAGTTTCTTGCAAATGGAGCAAAGAAGGATTTGGGTTGCGTTGTTTTGTTTTTGTAGATTCGACAAGATGATACAAGTGCTTCTATCAATCTCCTGACACGAGTCACTGGCATTGGGTAAAAGTTTCTTGGGGTGTTTTTTGGGTTTTCTTTCCCCTTCTCCTGTTCATTTGATAGACTTTTGAGCGGAATTTGGGTGATTGCAAATAATGAAGAGAATGAGCCTGAGCTGATAATGTAATGCCCACACTGACACACTGTGCTAGTGATTACAGGATTGACTGAGACAAAAGGGTATGGAATCATCAATTACAGACTTTGTGGCACGGGAGCAGAAGTGGGAAGCTCCCGTGTACAAGCTGAGAGGGGAAGGAGGGAGATGCTGGTCAAGAATGGAACTGTGAGAGCCCAACGTAAGGGGGAGTGAGGATCTGGCCTCGGGGTTTCTGTAAAAGGAGAAGCAGAGCCTTGAAGCAGGCAACAAAACAAAAACAAGCAAACAACAAGGCCCATCAGGACTCTGCTGCAGTGTTACTGTGCATTTGGTCTTATTGTCTGAAGCAGTGCTGCCCATTTGGTGTGATTTATTTAATTTTTTACAATTTTACATTGCTGCGTAGTTATATCAGTGCTAAAAAATGTGCAGGCCAAGCTTTGGACTTCTGCTGATCAAAAGCATAAATGGAAAATGAGTATGCCAAAAAGATGTAAGCAGCACAAGCAACCTCAGTCTTGGCCTTTAAGAACCTAGACAGTTATAAAGAATTCTAATGTCCCGTTCGGTGTCATAAGATTCTAACTGTTCTTGATGCCAGACTGCCTTGTCTCTTTGCAGTCCTGCTGCTGCTAGGAAGTTTGTTGAGGAAGGAATTAAGACTTTAGAAGGTAAGGGTAAATTTGGGGCCTCTGTTCGCACTCCAGTAATCTTTTTTTCTGTCAAGCTGCCTCTTCTACAGCGGTACCATGGTAGCGTATATGCCCTAGGCTTTGAGGAAGGCGTGTGAGATGCTAAAGCCGGTACGCAGGCATAAAGCGTTACGTACATATCCAAAGTAAAGGACGTGCAGGTTATGTAGAAGATAAGGATTTTGGCTCTTTGGTGGTCTGTTAAGTCTTTCTCAGAAGCGCTATGTCCGTTTGCGGTCATGCTATTGGCCGTTGCGTAGATAGTTTGAAATTCCCTCCTTCGAGATTGTATTCTCGTTACTTATTCTTTGCGTGCGTCATCTTTGCGTCAGTGGAAACTTACCATGAGATTTTTAGTCCTCAGTTAACTATTTTGTTTGGGGTTTTTTTTTCTAGATCTAAGAAAAATTGAGCACAAGCTGACCCATCACCAACGAATTGGGTTGAAGTAAGCTTTCTTGGGTACAAGCGCTTGGTGTTTTTAATGAGTCCTTCAGACACCAGGATGTAATGTAAGGTTTCACGGGCCAAGTAAGGTTCTCTTCTCTCTGTGCTCTACGTGCTTTTCAGCAGTTATTTAGAGTTTTTGTTTCATTGGGGTTGAAAGGCTTAGTCTCTGTTCAGAAGGATGTCGATACCAAGTTCCTCGGTTAGCTCATGGAGAATCACTTTAGTGAGGTCGTGGTGGTGTTTCTTCATAATCCGCATAGAAGTGGCCCAGATTGCTTTTTTATGTGCTGTGAACAAGGTAAGACCTTTGCACATCTGAACTTGAGAATGCTGTGCAGAATGTGTGTTTGTCCTTCAGTATTTGTCAGCTTGAATGCTGCTTGTTGAGTTCAGTGTGCTGGTTCTGGAAGGACTATGGTTGTGTTTGTCAGAAGCTGCGAGTGAACCAGATATGCCAAATGGTGTTTCACCTGGCCTCTTTTTCTCCACAGTCAAGCGACATGCTGACAATCTGATTTTTACAGTGGAAGGCAAATATATCTGGCGAGTCAGGAGCTTCCATTTAGCTCTTTCCAAAATAGGTTGCCTTTGACTGTGGGTGAGGGACCTGTTCCGCTCAGCCGGTGGGCAGAGTTTTGTCAGGAACCTTTTGTATTCTCAGAGGGCTAAGAAAATATTAACCAATCGGTTATATGGTAATACTACTCCCACCTCATAGCAGCTCTTCCTATACAGTGGAAATACCAAAACCGTGTTCTGAGCATTGTCAAACTCACGCTTGTGAATTTTTACCGTTGCCTTGCTTGATGTTTTCTGAGCTGTTTGATGAGAGTTGGGAGCTTTTTGTGATGTGATGGTAGCGTAAGATGGTGTTCTTTCCTCTGATATACATTTAATTGACTAAAATTTTAAGATGCTGCCTCTGTCACTCTTTGGGATACTTTTATTTATGTATTTGCAGGTATTTTGAAGATTTTGAGAAAAGAATCCCAAGGGAAGAAATGCTGCAAATGCAGGTAAGAATCTCTTTCTTAAGAATGTGAGGTACCCATGGCCAGCGAATGACTTGACACCTCTGAACACGCTTCTTTCCTTTTTATGTAGGAAATTGTGCTGAAGGAGATAAAGGAGCTGGACCCAAACTATATTGCTACGGTCTGTGGCAGTTTTAGGCGAGGTCGGTATGCTACGATATTGTTATCTTTATTTTGAGATAATGAGCAAGACAAGTTAGCGTGTGTGTTATTCTTCTTGAGAGAGTCCATGGCCTTTCCTGTTAGTATTGTTTTGATTAGCTAGTTCAGTGGTGAGACACATAAATCTTTGCTTCTCCACCCTTCCCCCATAAAGACTAGGATGTTGTAACATGAATTGTTTGCTTTGTTCCTATAGAGTACAGCAGAAAAGTCTTGGATATTTTCTTAGGTATGGGGCCTATAAACTTTTTGATGAAAGAATGGGATTCTATTACTTTAAGATTTTTTTACTAATATCTCGAATAGTGACCATTTTCTGCTAGAAAAACACGTTTGTGAGAAGAGGTAAGATGGACGTTCACCAACATTAGTATACTTTGCCATACGCAGAAGGCTTTTTCTTCTTTCTCGCCTAGGCGCAGAGTCAAGCGGTGATATGGACGTTCTCCTAACCCATCCCAGTTTCACATCTGAATCATCTAAACAGGTATGTTTCTCAGATGATGTGGATCGGTACTGTACCTTGCATATAGCCTTGGACCTGTATTGCAGCTTTTTGTGGTTTTGTATTTACTGTAATATTAAACTTCTCTCTTGAATCACCATGTTTATTTTGAGGAGTTAAAATTACTTCTCAAGTCCATGAATTATGCTGTATTTCTCTTGCAGAACTGGTCAATATGCTTGCTTTTACCCTTCTGTCCTTCCTCTTCCTGTCGCACACATTCCCCCCCCCCGCCCTTGAATTCAAGTGCTTTTATAATGCAGACCTGCAAAGCTAGCTGGATTTAAGGTGGACTGAGTATCTCTTTATGTAGCCATAATCACTTAGATGATAGGAAACTGTCCTGCTGCCCTTGCAATCTTTTGGGACTAACTCTGAAGTGATATTAATAACGGTGATCTTTCTTCTGCTGCTGCTTCTATAGATTCATTGTTTAAAAGCTGAATTAGATTTGTCATTTCCAACTAAAAGCAATCTCATGTGGGGGGTGTTGGTGGAAATTGTTTTTATGTTGCACAATTGTAATTTTATTAGCTTTTTCCCGGTATTATTGTTAGGGTTTTTTTTTCTGTTTGGGTCAAATTTTATGTAGACTAGTACATATAATTATGATGATGACCTGTACTTAAAAGAGCCTCTGTCTAGTAAATAGGTAAGATAGCCTTGTTATCCGGGAAGTAATTTCTTGTTCTTTGTTATCATTGTTCTTAGTCAAAACTTCTGCATCAGGTTGTAGAACAACTGGAGAAAGTCCGCTTTGTCACAGATACGCTGTCTAAAGGTGACACAAAATTCATGGTAAGAGCCTTCTCGGTGGTGAAGGATGTTGTGGGGAGATTTCTTTTCCTGACAGAAGCTAGGATGAGTACGAGATACATTGCTTGGACTGCTGGAATTGGGGGCGGGGGTGCTGTGTGTTTGTTCTCATAACAGTGTAAAATAGTGATTCACTGTATTCTGATGTCTGACTGTTCTAGTAAAACAGCAGGGATTTACTTTTGCTTTCCAGGATGACTGAGGATTATATACAGGTTGTTTAGGGATGGGAAGGTAAAGATGGTTCTCAAATCTGTTTCATTTCATTTGACTTTCTCGCTCTCGCTTGCCTTACTTCCTCACAGGGTGTCTGTCAGCTGCCAGATAAAGAAGATGGAGCAGCCTATCCACACAGGAGAATCGATATCCGGTACACACATTAAAAACCCCCACCCAAACCCCTAGTTTAGCTGTCTGTTACAGAGTAGTAGGCATTTGCGTCAGTTTTTGCATTCAGATCTCCGCTTCCGCGTTCAGAATGTGACATTTACCGGGTCCCTAATGCCCGTGCAGCGTGGCAGCCAGTGGACAACTGCCAGTAACTACAATAGGTTATTAGCAATCATGCTGTGTTTCAAATCATTATATTCTATTCAGATTCAGAATTGCGTCCTATTTTATCATCCTGCTTTGACGCTGATTCTTGGCAGGAGTGCAAGCATGGTAACCGGGCAGTGGCTGAATGCCGGTAACTTCTGGGTAAGAGTAGATAGGCTGAACCTTTCTTTGATACCCAGTTCCTTTCACTCTTGCATCTGCCTTGTGGGAGTTGCAGAACGTATACACATAAATACAAAGTAAACCTACAAGTGTGTGAATGACTGAATTGCAAATGGCTTGTAACTTCTTTGTTATATATTTGTTCTAAGTCTGCGCTTTTATTTTTTATTCTAGGCTTATCCCAAAAGATCAGTATTACTGTGGTGTACTGTATTTCACAGGAAGTGATATATTCAATAAGAACATGAGAACTCATGCTCTGGAAATGGGCTTCACAATCAATGAATATACCATACGTCGTTTGGGTGTTACCGGTCAGTCTGGGCCTTTGCGTGGAGTATTCTTTCTAGTTATGCAGTTTGCGTGATCTCCTTCAATTGGTTGCGGCGTTTTGGAAATACCTCTGATAAATGCTGTCGTTTTTGAAATTTTTCACGGTGTCCTTTTTGGTACTGGGCACCATTACAGCGAGAAGGGGCAGCCTAATTATGTACAGACAGCTCTGTGGCACAAATTTACCTCTTTGGGCCGTGTAATCTACTTAAAGTCTTACTGATTTGAAGACTTATTTCTGTGTCATGCACAGCATATACTTGGTTTCCTTCTTTTTTCACAGGGTAGGTCATATCCTTCAGTTGCTTTGTTTTGGAGGAGATGTGACTCTATATACCCACATGCAATTATAAATGTATTTACCTGCATAACCAACCACGTGGCCCCAAAGTTAATTTGTTGCCTTATTTCTTTTGATGCTAATAAGAATCAGTATGTAAATGCTATGAAAAGTTCCCAGAGGGTGGGGAGGTCGTGCCAGGTGGGTTTTTTAGGTCTTTTACCTACAGCAGGTTTGACTTAATCTTGCAGTGCATTTGGCATTTCTGAATGGTACACGCTTTCCACCTCTCAAAAAGCCTGTGTAATTTGCTTGCAGGAGTTGCTGGAGAGGCCCTGCCAGTAGAATGCGAAAAAGACATCTTTGACTATATCCAGTGGAAATACCGAGAGCCAAAGGATCGGAGTGAATAACTAACCGCTTGTCTAGGTTTGTAGCCTAGAGAGATGTTTTCGTAGCTTCTTACAAACATGTGAAAGTCCATAGTCTTACTTTGGATGTTACAGGAAAAATTGTATATTACTGATGTCTAAAGCAAGTCCGTGACACTTTGTACAGAATGTCTAGTGAAGATAAATCCTGTGAAATTTAATTTTCATATAGTCACAGAATAATTAGGGTTGGTAGGGACCCGTAAATGTCATGTAGTCCAGTCCCCCTGCCATAAGCAGGACCATCTTTGACTAGAGAAGATTGCTTAGATCCCAGACCAATCTGACCTTGGAAGTACCAGAATGAAAAGGTGGGCTATATCATGAAGTACTCCTAAAGAGTACAATTATCAACTAGTTGTCTGTATTTCCTCATACCTGTGTTAAGTGTCTTGGTGCAGTGCTGAAGCTCATGATGAGTAGTTTCTGTGCACTTACTTGTAAAATCTTTCAGTATGGGTTATATGCTAAGGTGGCCATTCTCCTGTTGCACGTGACCTATGAATTTTGCTACAAGATACGTTGTAGTGCTATTGATTGCAGTGCTCTGTGTTTTGTTTAACTTGTTCAGCTTGGTCTGATTAATTGATGCACTGCTACCACTCCCGTAGATTCAATCTGTATGCAAACCTGCCAAATCTTATTTTATACCTCCCCTTTAATTGTTTGGATTGGTAACGAGTATTTTGGATGTGAAAAGAGATCTCTTCAAGAATGCATTACTACTTGTATTTGGGACAGGGATTCTGTTCAGCATAACACTTTTCAAAATAGTAAACTGCTAGCTCCCGTGTATTACAGAGCATGAGCGTGGAATGTTGCTACTGGATTTGCATACCTTGTAGCAGTGAGGCAATGGTATTACAGAACTGCGAGCTTGAAAAGATGAGACTATTTTGCATAGTCAAATCGACTACTGCTAACTATGTAACACTTCTCTTGGTTTCTTAATGGTTAGGCTCTCTATCGGCGTCTGTGAGGGCAGAGAGGATTAGGTATTGTCAGACTACTTAACCTGGCCTGAATCATGAAACAGACATAATACTATTTCCTATTTTTATCTGACTGAAGCCTGCAGAAAAACTGTATTTTTAACTTGTTCTTGTACAAGGAGAGTTGATCAACTGATGCTTTTACTTATCCCTGTATTTTCTTCAATTTTTCTTGTTGGGAGTTTTAATTATTTTCTGGGAATGTTCCCCAGTGTTAATGCATGCAGTAGAATGTAAGGTAACTAGAAGTTGGTACTATGTGAAGTATTTTGATGTCTCATTGTAAAAATATATATAGCTGATATATTTAGTATTTTCTCCAGTAGTCAGTAGGAATAAACAGATTGAATATTCCATCATGAATGTGTAATGGTGTTTGATTATTATTTTATTAGCTGTAATTTTAGGAGAGCAAAAAGCAGTAACACATATTTCCCATGTTTACAAACATTTCCTGGGCAGCACATAGCATTACACTGATGCGTTCTCAGTCATCTTCAGCAGGTAGCCCAGAAGACTTCTTTGTCTTGGCCCTTGACACAGAATTTGTTGGCTTTGCAGTCTCTCTCCATAATACTGTGAATTCTTCTACATGCAGAAAAAAAAAAGGCTTCTTTAGAGAGTTTGCTTGTTTTCTGTGAATACACAATGTGGGGTTTTTTTCCTTTCTCTCCCCACTCCTCATATATCAGTTGACTGGCTTTTCTTCTAGACTGCTTTACTAGACTGCAAGATGTCTGGTGGTCTTGGGAGGTGATAGCTGTGAACCTTGTGCTTATCACAGGGAATCTGTGTAATTGGGCATGTACTTTACTCCTGTTGGGCACATAGACAACCTTATTTATGTGCAGAACAGTTGTCACCAATACTGGCTGCACCATTCTGTCAGTGTTTGGTTTTGTCCCTGTTGCCAAGTCTTGCTTCAAGATTGGCTGAGCCTGTCTCTTTCCTTCGATTCAGGGCTATAGTAGCCCTTACTAAGGGGTTTGTCTGAGCAGTAGTTCAAAACCGGGCTGACGATGAGTTAAGAATGTTTGTTGGTAAGGTAGGTGAAGGGTTTGAGAGGAGCTTTAAGTGCCCGCTGGAGTCTCATACCGACTCTTGACAGGCTGGGCTGCAGCTCCGTGGGCGCGGGGCCTGCGGCACTGAATACCTCCGCAGGCGCCTCCTCCGTCCCTCCCAAGCACAACTTTGTACCGGCCGCCGAGACCGGAGGCGGCTCCGGCTGCAGTGCCGCCTTTCGTCGCACCGGCGGGAGGCGGAGGCGCAGTCCTGGACGCGCTCCCGCGACGCCGCCATGCCTTGACCGCGCGCGGGGCGGAGGGGGCCGCGCGGCGGCAGCCGGCCCAGGAGGGCGGGGCCGAGACGCGTGCGCAGCGGTGGTGATGCGCATGCGGACGTGGGGGCGCCGAGAGCCGTACCGGAGGCAGCGCGGGCGGCAGGTAGCGCCGGGGCCGGCGTCGCGCAGGGAGTTAGGGCCGCGCCGGGCCGGGTTGGGTCGGATCCCGCGGCGCTGTCCGGCCGGAGGCCGGTCGTGTCCTCCGGGCCTCAGCGAGGCCGAGGCGGGTGTCCCCCGAGTCACCTTGCCGCGGCGGGGCTGGGCCAGAGGCCCGAGGGGGTGCTGACCGCTGGCTCCGGCGGCAATTCCTGGTCCTCAGGTCCACGGGCTGCCGAAAGGGCAGCCCCGGGACGCGGGCCGGCTCTGTCTGAGAGCGGGTGGCCGGGGGTCTTGCCAGCCGCTCCGGTTTCTCGGTCGGGAGGGACGAACTGGTGGGGCGGCTGCGACCGAGCGTTCCCACGGCGCCGGCATTCAGCCGGGGCGAGGAAGCGGCGCCGGAGCGCGCCCGCTCCGTTACCCGTTGCGTAACGCGGGCAGTGCTGGGGCGGGGGCGGCGCTCGCGCTCCCGTGCCCGCGCAGCCGCCGCCGCTCCGGCTCCTCCGCCAAAGGAGCGTGACTGTGGTCATGGGCAAGGCCCCGCGGCGTCCGTCAGGAAACATGAAACCGGCCTCACGGTTATTGCTATTTCTTGTGCAAGTTTCGGGGGAAGGAGGGGCGTGTTTAGAGCTTTTTTTTGTTTGTTTGGGTTTGTTTCTGTTTTTTACACTTACTCCACAGACAGGTGCAGGTATTCTTGGATTTTTTTTCCCACTTCCCATATTGTGTTTTGTCGGCTGTTGCCATTGCAACTGGTTGATTCAAATTTAATGTTAAGAGTTGTGAAACTCTGAGCTCGGTTCCTCTAGATGATTCTGTTGTGCAAGTAGAACTGCTTGTTGTTAGCAAAGACTTGGTGTTTCCATATGGGCTAATCTCAAGGATCTCTTTTTTTTAATACTCATTCTTCACTGGGGAAGGGTTTTCCTACTTCTTTACTGTGGACTTTCTGATGCAAAATCCCTAAATTGAGGTAACTAACAAAATGTATCATCTAAGCTGTAATATTAGATGCTCGTCCTTTTGAACATTGTCCTCCAATGTAGTGGTAACGATGTAATATTAAGAAATGTCTGCATATTAGCAAATTTAGTTCTTGTTGCTCTGTGGATGCAGTGCAGAAATACTTGCTGATGGCTACTGGACAGTGTACCGAGATCTGTTTTATATTTTTCACATTTCTGTGGAAGCTTTCTATGAAGTCACAAGTGCAGATGGAAGCGAGACCTGTTTTCCTTTGGGACTGTTAAGTGCTGACGTTGTTTGCCACGTGGGGTCCCTTTCAGAATGGGTCTTGTCACAAAAGCAGTTTCAGAACAGCAGAGATGCTCCCATGAGTTCCTTTTGCAACGCAAGACTGTGAGGCCAGTGTACGTAGTTGAATGTAATACCTGGGATTCAGTGATTCTGAATAATGGACTGGGTTTCGTGCCTTCTATGAATCGAAGCTTGTTTTTGACGAAGCAACAGTGATGCAAGGATGACTTGGATAAACATTCTGCAAAGATCTGAAAGATCTGACAGTTCTGTATTGGTGATGTACTCATAGATGTTTATAAATGCTTTGGATATAGTTCAGATTTTATGCTGTTACAGCTAAGATTCTCACAGCTTCCCATATGTTTCAGATCCAATGGCTGTCCCACCATCATACAGTGACTTGGGAAAGTCTGCCAGGGATGTATTCAACAAGGGATATGGTAAGTAAGATGACGATGGTTTGATCACCTTTCGTATTTTTTCCTTAGGCGTCTTGAAAATGCCGGTAAGAACATGAGGCAGAGGCCTGGAGCATGTAGCCCCTTTTAATTCTGAACTTTGGATATGTATTATGAAAGTACTGCAGTGGTTCTATTTAGAGTCATGAAGTCAGGGATACGGATGTAGATTACCATAGGAGACCATGTGTCGCAATAAACAGGCAAGAGTGATCTTTAAGTTAATCGGAATAGCCTATTGTTAAAGCTGGAGTGCAAATATTTTCACAGTATTTGCATTTCTCCCTTTTCTGGAAACAGTACTAGAAACTTGTTTTTTTTTAAATCTGGTCTTTTGTGTAATAAAGATTTCATATGTATCTCAAATCCATATGCTACATAAAACTGGAATGCACTGTGGTCTGTTCTCTCCCACCTGGGAGTTCAGGCTTTGCTAAAAATCAACTTAAGTTCCCTGCTTTCGTGGACGTTACTTCAAGCTTTTCTACTCTGTGCAAGGGCCGGCTATTTCCTTAGATTCAGAGCAGACAGAAAAGGAAGAAAACGATAGTACTTCTGTATATGGCACTGATTGAATTAAGTTAAAGCACACGTTTTTGGGAGTAGGAGAAAAAAAACTTCATGCCTTGCAATCAGAAATACAAATGTAAACGAAGTAAATCAGAAGAGATGGTTAACTGTATTAATGGGTCCCAGACTGGAGGTAGCTATAAAAGGTGGACATACTTGATGATTGGTGTCTATTATGACTATAAATTATGAGGCCGCTTACTTTGAGTTGTCAGAGTTCCTTCAATAGTTCTTCTCGGAACCCTCGGTACGATCAACGACTGTTTAAACGTGAAAATAGGCTGTTTCAGATTGGTGTACCCTACCTGGCCTACTTTGGGTATGTTGGAAGTAAGCCTTGTTTGTATCTTGCAGTGAAACAGGCGCTGTGTGCTATTTTATTTTCAGGATTTGGAATGGTCAAGTTAGAGTTGAAGACCAAGTCTTCCAGTGGGGTGGTAAGTACTGGGGACTTTCAGCATAGCAGTGGAAGGACAAATTCCTGAACTGGTAACAAGTATTAACTTGCTAGCAGGTGTTGCTTCTCTCTTTCATTTCTCATTTTAAAAATCGTAGCCGACTGAGATATTTCTACAATAGTATGTAGCAGTACTTCTTTTCCTGTGGCATGCAAGAATTTTCACACATCTTGTTGTTACTTTCCTCCCTGTTCCCACTGACACATCCCCAACGTGAGTTTCTTCACCTTACATAGCTCTCATTTCTGCTTACGAATGCAACTGAATTTCCCTGCTGTAACTGGTTTTCATAGGGTTTTTAGTCCAGAGGGACTTCTGTCCAAAAGGTCAAGGGGCAAATAAGCACCAGAGTTTAACTTAACTGCATTTTCACTCATTTCCACCGTGCTTAAAATTCAAGATCTAATTAAAACTGAAAACCGTCCTTCCGTGGTCCCCAATATGTAGAATTTGAGATTTTAAATACCCTTTAGCATTCCAAGTAACAAGAATACTCTGTGGTTCCCATTTTAACGATGGAGAATTGGAGCTTCCTCGCAGTTTCACAGGAGGACTGGCAAAACCTGGAACGGGTGTCATAACTTTGACCTTTAACCACAGGTATATATTGTTCACCAGATTATATTTTTCTTACGCTGACTCTTGAGTTCTCCACGTCTTACCACTCAATGCTGTTCCGATTGGTAAGATGAGCTTCTTCTCAGTCTACTTCATAACCGTATTTGCCTTAGCTCCCTCCTTTTCTTGCATTCTTATCACGCAAATGGTGTAAATCCTTACTTTTGTATAACTGTATTCTGTCTCAGTTGATCTTTTGATGATTACTTGAGTTGTAAGGAACCTCGTGTGGGCACGAGGAACTATGTGGTCTCTATACTATGGCTGCCTCCACTTACTGACATCTCTTTGATAGGCAGTTTTCCTGGCTGGAAACTTTCCTGGCCAGAAGTTTTGATTCTCAATTAATATGCTAATAGTCAATTATGCTGTCTCCTGATTGTGATGGAACATGAACAACTGTATTAAATTCTAAAATGGGCTTTTTCTTTTCCATGCAATTTTCATTGGATGTTTATCCAGTTGGTAAGAACAGTGACTGTTTTGACATGTTGGCCCTTTATTGCTTTGTCTGACAAGGCTTTCTGTGCTGCACTGTCATTTGTAAACTGTTGAATTGTTTTTAGTCGTGTTATTATTCACGCTGTGCACTTTGACTGTGTCCATAGCTCTAAATCTGCTGTATGACCCATGTATGTAAAGCCATTTGCAATCTTTGTCCAACAGTCCACAACAAGAATGCTGTAAAAACAGCAAGAGGGAAAACAAGGTAGATAGGGTTTTGCTACAGTTTTCTGTCCCTTCAGGCTTTGAGCTTCTTAGTGTTTCTGATGAGGATTCAGATGCAACAAAATAGTTTTGGGGACGGAGATGAAGTTAGGAACAAAGCGTGAGATCTAATTCGTACATGGATACTAACAGTACCTCTGATTGTTATGACACAAACATTTGGGTGTTTTTCTTGTGGACTTGGAAAATGACAGTGATACATGTAGACTTAGAAAACCACAATGATAGTGTCTATTGATTTTAATTGTTTCATAGATTGCAAGTGGTTTTGCCTACTAAATGCATGGCATTTCTGTAGATGCCGAGCACCATAAACTAGAGGGACAGTGAGAAGCTAAGCTTAACTGCTGATGCAGACTGGCGTGTGACACGGAGCCAGAATGAGTTTGATTTTTCAGCTACAAAAAATTAATAAAATGATGGTTTGGTGAGATGTTCTGGTTTGCACAGACAAAGACTGACTGGCAGCAGACTTCTGACTCTGTGGCTTTTCCTTCCAGAAGCAGATTGAGTCCTTGATGCCTGACAGAATGCTTTGGCTTTTGATTGTATGACAATGCAGGGTTTTCTATTTCCTTTGGCTTCGAGACAAGTGTTTACAATCTGTCCTTTGCTTGATCTGAGAAAGAAACCAAGCTTTTTTAGTCAGTTACCTGCTCCAAGATTAGAAGAAAGTTACTTCTGAATTCTGATGCAGGTTTGAGATGTCTTTACACTGAATTTGTGGAAGTGACATTAGAACATTGTATAGCAATTATATCTTAAATGGTAGTCTTAACACATCCGACTTCTGTTCCCAGGCTCTATTGGTACACCTCAATAAAAGAAATATTAAGAATGGAGATGCCGGAAGGAGTAGCATTTTATGATGCAAAAGAAGTGATTTTAGGTGGGGATAGGGAAGAGGAGGACAATGATTTTGAGGGTTGTGTCAAAAGGCCTAAGGGTGTGAGTGCTGGCACTTGACAAGTGGAAAAAGTGAGTGTAATTAAATATAAAGGGTGCTGAAACCCATGACCCTGGGATTTGCTCCGTTGATTAGAGCATGGTGCAAGGTCGCAGGTTCCATCTCCATATGGGCCATCCACATAAGAATTGGACTTGATGATCCTTCTGGGTCCCTTCCAACTCAGGACTGTTTTGTGATTCTGTGATACTACGCTCTTGACAGGAATTCACTGCAACTGGTTCTTCCAACACGGACACGGGCAAGGCTTCAGGCAGTATAGAGACCAAATATAAGGTCAAAGACTATGGACTTACATTCACCCAGAAGTGGAACACAGATAACACGCTGGGAACAGAAGTTTCTGTGGAGGATCAGGTAAGACCAGATAAGACAGATATTTTGGAAATGTTTCTGCAACTGGTATGATAAAGTATTGAGTTGAACAGAAACCGGTGGAGAATGAAAATTGCGCAAAAGTATCCGGAGTACTAAAAGAAGTTATATCTATTTGTAGTACAGGCAGGCTGGGAGTGGGCGGTGCTGGCATTCTCAGAGCCATGTGCTGCTAGGTGATGATTTGGGGGTACATAGGTGTGTGGAATTACCTAGCTGGTTGAATTAACCTAACCATGTAGAACTGTCACTGCTGCAGTCATGCAGGGAAATCAAAGACGGGTCTCGTAATTTTAAGTGCTCTAATGTATAAGGACTTAAGTTTGGCTGCATTGAGATTGAATATATTTTGTAAGGTTGAAGAGAAAAATGAGTGTCGGCAGCTTGGCACTGCTTACGCAAAGGATTGCTAGCATACAGCACTCTCAAAACACAGTTCTTTTTGACATGAATAGGTTTATGCCTTTCACTTAATGCCTCCAGTATAAGGTAACGATGCCAAAGATAGTAGAAATTCTGCGGTGCTGTCTGCCACGTATGGCCGCTCATGTTTGTACTTTTACCCGTGCTTTAAAATGGAAAATGCTGTCTAGCTCATAACAGAGGTGGGGGAAATGAGATGGTTATATGCTTTGTCCTGTGAAGAAGTATTGTGTCTTAACAGAGTATCTGTAGTTTACAAGAGAGATTTTTGAGCTACCCTATGGATTGTTGGAACTATGAAGAATAAGCAAATGTGAACTGAGTAGCTTTATTTCTGTCATTATTCTGTGAATAATTTCTTGTTGTTAGCACTGGATGTGTCATCTTCCTGTATGTAAAACCATACCTACCGAGTCTGTGCTGTTTAAGGGCTTCATTGTGAGAAGAAAAAGTCCTATTTTAATGCTTCATCATGCAGCATCTTCACATTTCGCTGTAAATCGTGAGGGAGACATTATGGTTGTATTTGTTTTCTCTTTAGACGAGAAGTAGTGTTCCAGTAGTGGAATATAACAAATTATGTTTTAACTGATTTTTCAGCAGATGTCTATTTTTCTTTGCAGTTGGCTGAAGGATTGAAGGTTGCTCTTGACACTACATTTGTACCCAACACAGGGTAAACATTTTCTATTACCTTTATCAAAGGAATGCTAGAATTTCCCATAACTTCTAAAAATACTTACTCTGCTCATTGTGTTAATGCTCAGCTTTTACTGGAGAAGATTCTGCAGTTGCTGAAGAATCTTCTGCAGGCAGTGGGTAATACTGAACTCAGAAGGACAAGGTCTGCTAGAAAGCATTCTTCAGCTTTTTGGCCAGTAGAAAATTTATTATTTTGCAGTAGGTACTAGATCCTTAAGTCTCCCCTTAAACAACTAGGTCTCTTCATGGTGTTGACAGTCCTAATGCTGTCAACTCGGTAAACCGATTTTTCTTTTTTTTTTTTTGCCAATGCTTTTGGCCAGATATCTGTGCACAGCTGAATGAGGAGGTAGAATGGGCAGTGGAATAATAGCACTTAGTTGTCTTTCTCGGCAGTTAACATCAGCGGTTAAGTTTTGAGTAGGCATTACAGTAGTTTCATTAACTGGCCTTAAAGGACGTACATATTGGAATAAAATCACATATACTACATAGTTGTATACTACTGCAGATAAAACTGCTTGTTTCTCTCCGCAGGAAGAAGAGTGGAAAGTTGAAGACCTCCTACAAAAGAGAATATGTACATCTAGGCTGCAACGTAGACATTGATCTCTCCGGACCGACCATTTATGGCTGGGCAGTGTTGGGCTATGAAGGCTGGATTGCTGGCTACCAGATGGCTTTTGATACAGCCAAGTCTAAGCTTTCACAAAGTAACTTTGCCTTGGGATATAAGGCAGGAGACTTTCAGCTGCACACTAATGTGTAAGTATTACCTGAGCCTAGAAAAACATTATCAGAGGAGCAAAACTATAGGAGCAGTTAGCAGTAGTGGCCTTAGGTCAAAGGCAGGTACATGGAAGGGAATGATGATTTGTTTCCAATTAATTTATATTCGGTGTTTTCATTTTCAGTATAACTAAAACAGGGGCACCTTCCCACTTCTTGGTTGTCTTGAAACCTTGTTTCAGAGTAATTTTGGGGTTTGTATATCTAAGATGGTGATGTAAAGGCACTTTATGTTAATTTGTAATTAAAAGCTGTGATCTTTAACTTCTGTTAGGGCACTAGACAAAAGAGCTTTCAATTAAACTACTGTACCTTCTCGCTCTCTCCATCAGACAGAAGGTTTCTCCCTCAGAAATGCCCAAGGTGAAGGAGAGAGGCATGTGTTTGCATTGTGTTTGTCTCCAGCTGTCATCACTGTGTAGCTCTAGTCTTGGCACTCAGATGCTCTGAGATGCTTTGAAGATGGTATATTTAAACAACTGTAATGCAACAACATTCATAACTGAAGCCTCCTGTATTGTTACTGAAATCTCCTTTATGTGTTACTGCACACTGGCTTGAGACAAGCAACCAGGTTATTTGGGCGGTGGTTTGTTTTTTTTTGTCAGAACCTCAAACTGTAGGTCTCTGCCCATTGGAAGGTCTTCATCCATTCTGCGAGTAATACATGTTTTGTGTAAAAAGAATATAAGCAGGAGTCTGCCAGCTCCACCTACAAAGTAGTGAGCCTGGGTTCAGGGAAGTATTGGATCTCTCGGTTCATTTTAGGATATAATGATCAAATGACTGTGGGGATGGGGTAATCTAAAGAGTTACTGAACAAGGCAAGGCTTGACACACTTGCATCTATTACAAACAGGAATGATGGCACTGAGTTTGGTGGGTCTATTTATCAGAAGGTTAATAATAAGGTTGAGACATCAGTCAATCTTGCATGGACTGCTGGCAGTAACAACACACGTTTTGGTATTGCTGGAAAGTACCAACTGGATGAGAAGACTTCCATTGTGGTAAGAATTTTGTTACAGAAATGAGCATTTCAAGCTCTTCAAAATACTGAAAATTTGTGTTATGAAGCAGTTGCTTTAACTAGTTACTGAGGAAGTACGGCAGATGGCAAACTGTGGCTTCTGTTGTGGTTCAGATTTAAATTGGGACCTCATGCATCATACTTGTGAAATTATGGGGGAAAAGAAATCTAAAACAAAATTTTGTCCCTAGAGAAACAGTCCAACTAGTGTGCTTGGAACAGTGTGCTAGTGTGCTGCAAAATGTATTTTAAAAGGTAATGAAAGGATGCGGTGTCCTTTTTAATTCTTAAATCCATAATCTGAAACCGTATTATAGTTACAATGGTGGAAATTCAGCTGAGCTTACAGCCTTCTCCTCACAGTAAGGTAACCCTTGAAAGTCGGCTGATGTGTGTGTGTGTGTGCTTTTAATAGTAAGAACTGAAGTAGTGAGCATTTATGTTTCAAAACAACAATTAGTTCTAGGACCATTGAACCAAAATTAAAATTAAGAAATACTGTTGTAAAGAGCTCAAAACTTAGTAATGCAAGAAGGGGATTGCATATTCATTTATTGCTCATTAGAAGAAAAAAGAAAATCACTCCTGCGTGATGTGAACAAGACAGGCTCTAAGGGACTGTCGTAAGCAGCTCTTTAAAGGATATAGAGACATTACAGAGGGGGCAGTGAAGAACAGCGTGGCAGAATTGGACCACCATTTGCTTAAACTGGAAACACCTGAGAAAAGGAAAAGATTGAAATATGCTTCTAATTGAGGTTGATCTACGAGTAGCTGAAGAGATTTAATGCATAAGCCACCTTCTCAGGGCACTGGGACACTTCTGCATGAATACTTAAACGCAGTGTATAAATACTGTGGTTTTTTTGTTTTTTTTTCTTGTAGGCTAAAGTGAACAATGCCAGCCTCATTGGAATTGGTTACACTCATGCCCTTCGACCTGGTACGTAATTCTCACTGGTAGCAGCAAATAGTATTAAGTACTACACTGTGGTTTAATTCACTGTCATCCTAAGAATGGAAGAGATGAACAAAGGAGCTAGAAGTCTTTACGCAGACTCAGAGAAGTAAAGGATATGCATGTACAGACGTTCCTGTAGCAACTAAGCCACATCAGTGAGGTCAAGTACCTGAGGGAGAGCACTGTACAGGGATCTCAGTGTATGATGGTTCTCATGACTTGCTTTTGTAGGTGTAAAGCTGACCCTCTCGGGCTTGATTGATGGCAAGAATTTCAGTGCTGGAGGTCACAAAATTGGGCTGGGATTTGAGCTGGAAGCTTAAAACAGCTTTAAGTAAAACAACTGGTGGTGCTCTGGAAGATGAAGGAAAAGTGCATCCAGTGCATTTCAGCCTTAATATTACTCTGAAATTTGAAGAAGTGTGAACTTTCTACTCTTCCCAAGAATGACTTTAACCCAATGCTGAAGTCCAGAGAGTGCCAGCACAACAAAGACAGACACTTGAAGGCATGCATGGAAGTTGTGATGTTTGTGCCACATTTCAGTTTCCTGTATTTTAAATCTGTTCAAAAAAAAAAAAAAAACCAGAAGAAAATCCAACCTCTCCCCATTATTGTATTGCATTTTGCATGTCCTATACTTCACAGCCTGAAAAAAAGGATAAAAGGAGGTCTCTGTGCTGTAGTGGAAATTTGGGGTTACAGCAGAATGAAATAAATTGGTCACAGTCAGAACATAAGGTTGGCGTGTCTTGACTCTCACCAAAGTTCCATCAAGTTGGTGGGTGGGTTTTTTTCTTTTCATGAAACTTTAAGCATGGTTAATAGATAATCTGCAAATGCTTTGTTACACAATACTTGTACACTGAAGATTTCCTTCTACTGTTCTAGGATAACATCCTTACACCTCTCATGTTTTAGAGATCTGCACAGTGAAAGCAGCTTTTTCCATTATAATGTTATTGAGGGCATCAAAAAGAGCAAACCAAAAGTTTACATTTTAGATAATTTCGTTCCCATATAGGAAACAAGTATTCGGTAAATACAACCATTACACTTAAAGAAAAAAAGTGCAAATCAGCAAAGTTAAGAAATTAAGTTCACAGTTCATTAGGAAGGTGACATCTGCCTGTGATTGGGTACTGGGTTGTTGTCCATTGTTCATTAGAAAGCCTAAAATGCAGCAGAACAGCCATGGGTGATGCCTGAGGGAAGATATATCAGGACAGAGTATCTGCTGTCTTAAGGCACGGTTAAGAACATTTTCCAAGCAGTTAGAACAGGCATTCCCTACTGTATCTTTGTGAAAAAAGTGTCTGAGAAGTGGATACTAAAAGCTAGGCCGTATGTATCACATAAGCAGTAAGTGACAGTAGAAGGAGGCAGTTGATACTCCCTTCTCAGAGGCAGCAGCTTTTCACAGTTGGCTTCCCAAAGTAGCGTGGCTTCAGAGGCAATCAAAGTGATTTTACATCTGGGTTTGTTCTGGACTGTTTGTTTCTTCTACCTGAAGCTGCAGCCAGCTCCAGTCTAGAGCCTAAAGAATAAACAAAATTCAACACTAGCTTACAGTTGAGCTTTCTCTAGAATAAAGGGGAAGCATGTTAAGAGTTTTAAAAAATTTACTGTGAACAGGTTGTTCAATACCATTTCATGATGAGCTATGTGACTGCTGTCAAGGAAACCCTTCGGCTAGTTGCATTCTCTAGTATTTTACTCTCTTCTTAATACTCTGCATCATAAGCATCCCTGCCCACCACTGTACTGCCACCGATCATCCCAACTTTGCGTGCAGTTTTGCAGTATTTTTGTACAATGGCCAAATGCTTTGCCCCATCCTTTACTGTTCAGCACAACAAGTCCCCAGCACGTGGCTCCCAGTCTTGGCAAGCAAGTCAGTCAGTCAGCAAGTTACGGGGGAGGCAGGTGCTTCCTATCTCTGCAACTCCTACTCTCCCCTTGTCCAAGAGTAAATTGCAGATTTCAATCAGCTGTGTTAGTGGTGGCACAGTTACGCAAGCAGAACTCTGAAGCCATGCGCTTCCCCAGTCCACTTATAGAAGAATGAATACATTACCAAGAAACTCTGCTCTTGATCCTTCATTGTGTCATGCATCACGTTTTCTAGTTGGCTACAAAGTTTCTGGGATTCCAGCAGTAGCTCCTCACTGAAAGGGACAATTGTTGCACTTATTTTCTATGGCAGTTTAAAGAGATGCTGCCTCTATCATTAGGAAGTATTTCTGGCAGCTATGCTGCAGAACGCTAAAATCAGTCAGGTCACAGGCTTGTAATTCATAGTGCAACTTGAAAAGTTGGTGGCAGCCCCTGATTCAGTGGACAGGGGAAAGGAAATGTATTCGAAGATGGAACTGGGTTCTTATTATGTGGAACCACTGTTGCTAGAGAAAAAGCTGAGAATAGCCTATAAACTTAAGGATGGGGCAACATGCAAATAAACAAACCAAGATCTTTCAGTTCACGTGGTGACCCAGTTCATTTAAGCAAGCCAGAACTACACCTGGCTTTGTTACAGCAGTCTCCTCCATGATACAGCTCAGCTACTATGACCTTACATGACAATGCTTCAGCAGTTCTTGGTGACAGTGTACTTCCAAGTGAAGTGAGCTCAACCATCTCAGATTAAAGGAAAAAAACCAAAAAAAACCACCTTTATTACTGAGGCAGGGGGAAGTAAAGCTGTACATGATTCTCCGTTCTTCACAAGGAAGATCTGCAAGCCCCAGGAAGTCTTAACTGCTAAGTAAACCAAGACTGCTGACAATGCAAGCTGAACGCAAAGTGTAAAATATGGGAAAGCCTGTGTGCCATTATTTCACATAGCCCAGCTTTGTAGTGCTGGCGTTAAGCAGCTTAAGAACTCCAGACCTTGCCTCACCTTTTTCTTACAGAGTTCGATAAATTGTATGTTCCAGAAGGGACCTGCAGCAGCAGCTGACCCGAGGTACTAAAACGTGATGTGTTCATGCTCTCTGGACTGCCAGTAACAGGACCACGTACTTTACTCTGAAGAAAACACAGAAGATTCAGGGTGCAAATATTTCCACTAGTTTTCAGCAGCCAGGAATACAAGACAACCTGGAACTTGGCTTTAATACTAATTAAAAATAAAGAAAAGGACCATAGGACACATTTGATTTACTATTATTTCAGGAACCTGTGCTACAAACCATATTTTCAGGATGAAGTGGAGTTTTTATTTTACTCACACAAGCAATTTTTAGCAAGTTCCACAGTTCTTTCTGTCGTTTCTCCTGAAGCCTAACAACTGTTTCCTCATCTTCACTCATCAGATTCATCACTTTCTCCACTCTGGGGAACAATTCCAATGCCTTCTGTTTGCAAACCACAGTTTTACTATAAAAAAAGTAAAAACTAATCAGATCACACATGGGCCACTGCAGTAAGAGGACATTTCTGAAGTTACTTATTTCCTGTAATGCGGCAAGATCTCCTTAGCTGTGTGCACTGAGTTTTAAACCTTCTCTTGCTGGAAGAGAAAATGCCTTCTCTCAGTTCTGAATAAAATCTACAAAGCTCACCTGAGCTGAGCATAAATGACTCGAACTTTTTTTTCAAAGGTCTGGATTGCCTGTAGGAGCAGTCGTACTATTTCCTGGCTGTCACCGCTTGTCCTCTGATCTGAAATGAGAGTCGGCATTACACAGAAAGGTAGGTTTATAGGACAGAGCGAGAAGAGTCTTAGTGGCTTGTTTCCACTGCTGCTTCAATCCTGTAACATCCAAAGTTCAGGATATGCAAGTTTGAGTGGGATGAATTACACTGAATTTTAGCCACCTTCTTCAAAATTTAAAGAACTTGAAAAGGAGAATTTGGGACCATATCAGAGGAACAGCCGTGTCTTTCATCCTTCCTACACAGAAGCAGCAGCATATGCTTGTAGCAACAGCCTGCTCTGAGAGGAGCTCCAGAGGAGTTTTGAGAACAGCTTACAAAGCACCAAGAAAGGAAGGCTGGCCAAGTGTGAAACTGACTCCCTGACTCCCCTCTCCAAAAAAAACGCAAGTCCAGCAGAGTCCATGTGCTGCTAGTGTCTGGGCAGGCCTAGAAGGCAGATAGTTTTCTCAATGATCATTACTACATTTTCAAAGTTACTATCCACACAAAGCAAGCTGACCCCGAGTGAAAGTGTCTTTTACCTCTTGGCTTCTCTCTCAGTCTTCGGTACAGCTCTCTGGCTTGTTCTTCTCTAGAAATAAAAAGGCAGGAAAAAACAAAGGATTTCCAAAGAACCAAAATTAAGAACAAAGAGTTTGAGAACTCAAATCTTTTCTATACCTGTCTGCCATTTCAGACCACTGACAGATGAGTCAAAAATCATCTTTAGTGTTAAAGTCCTCCCAGTCCCCCATAATTTGGGTGGAAAAATGGCCCTTTCATTGTCCTGTAGTGGGTAAGCTTAGCTAGAAACATTCCTGCGTCTGAAGCTCAAGGTAGTTCAACTCACAAATCCTCCAGCGTTCCTCCTTGTTTACGACCTAGTGGGCTTCTCTGTAGGTCCACAATGTCAGTCTGCAGGGCCATCATCCTCTTCACTAACTGGTCCACATCATCCTCCTGAAAGCAGGGTAGAACATAAGCCGTAGAACAGTCTCGTTCTTAGAGACACTACCACTCACGTTGGTTCTCCCTTTCTCATTCGCATTTCTAAACACACCAGCAAGACGCAAACAGCAGCCTTGGCCAAAGACAAATGAGAATATGAGTCATTTCAATTCAAGGAAATTAGGCTGGTGCTCTTGGATAAAACCACTTCCAAGACATTTGTGGGGTTTCTCCAAGATCTCCCTTTTCCCCCTAAGCCTTGCAACAGAGTGAGCTTCACGTAGTACTAGTAATGGACAAAAATGGTGCCACGCAAACCAAGGCAATGTGGAATCAGTTCAGACACAAGGAGTTTCCATTTAAGGCAGGGACAATGAAGAAAAAGGGGGAGGGGGGAGAGATAATAAAACCAAGCCTCTTTTTCTTTATGATAAGCGGTTAGATTTAGAAACGTACCCGCCCACAAAGTTCCACAGCTTGCTCCATCTCTTTCCAGGCAAACAGCAGCTTCTCAGAAGCTACAGGGATCAGAGAAGAGTGATTGGGTTTCTCAGGTTCACAGAGAAGGAGGTAGATGTTTTTGTGAGGATAAGAGGCATAAAATGACCTGTTTGCCAGATGCTATACTCACTAATTCCAAATTCAATCTGCTCTTTATACTTTTCCAGATCGATTTGGATGCTTGTTTTAAAGAAGTCCAGCTTTGCTTTCAGCTGCTGAGAAAGAGAGGCCATAGAATTCTTCATCTTCGAGAGGGTACTATTGTAACGCAACAGATTCATCCTGCATGGATGAGAAGGTCCTATTAGCCTCTGAAACTAAAAAATCCACCAGGCTTCCACTTACATCCACAACAGATACTTGAGATAGCAGTGAGGACAAATGCAGTTGTGCCAAAAGGCTAACTCTCAGCTTTTCATTAATTGCTTACAGCTCCAATCATGGGCTTCCCCATTCCAACAGGGTCCCATTTCTGCCTTCCCTTTCACCAGAGCACAAAGACAAAGATAAGTATTCTAGAGAAACTGCCACCATACATGGCTGCTCGCTGCCCCTGCTGAAGCCGGTTACAGTCCTCCTTCAGCATCCGGATTGTGTGCCAGATCTGACCCCACACTTTCCGCAGCTGGAAAAAGTGGAGAGTCTTCTTTGGATCCTGAACTGAAAACAGAGGAGGCAGAGGAAAAGGAAATGTACAGTGCAGCATGAAGCGTGAAAGTAGTGTTATCACAAAACAGACCAACATTACTCCTTTGAGGGGCATGTTACCGCCTGCAAAGCCTAGAGATGGATAACCCCTGTGCAGTTTCCCCAGCGTATCAAAATCAAACACTTCCTTTTTTCAGTTATTCGGATAAACTGAATGAACGACAGTCTATTTTAATGCTTCTTCAGTCCCAATATGCAAAAGTTCCCTCTACTCTTTGCACGTGATATGACTGCAGAACACGGACACCCCTCCCAACAAAGACACACACACACACTCTCCCCCCCCGCCCACCACCACCGCCTTCACATTCGTGCCAGATAAAGTCCTTACGGATGCAGTCAACACTTTCTGGATGAGGACGCAAGGCCACCTGAGCCTCATAGGAAACTTTCCTGTTATCAAAGAGGAAGAGAAGGTCTGCGTCTGCAGCTGCAGTATCATTCATCTGCAGTGAAAAAAAAGACCCAATTAGGTTTTCTCAGGAAAAGCAAGCCTTGGTAACACTGTAAACAGAACAGTCCTCCTCAGCCAAACACAAAACACCAAAGGCAACAATGGGTGCCTAGGCTGAAACGGCTGTTAGCTCTGTATGGTTACCGTGACAAAAGCATACCAAAACAGCAGGGAGTGCTGTAAGCCCAAAGTGAGAGCAGTGCCTGCTGATTCACTCAGAAGCAAGAAATGGAGTATCCAGACTCACCTTGCTATCAGCTGTATGTTTAGTCACCAGCTTCTGAGAAAACAATGCAAGTCCTGCTTCCTGCAGTAGCTCCTGGTCCTGTTCTGGAATTCCCGTATCTGACTGAATCCTGGCCTTCACGCTCTGCAGAGTCTCTTCCTCTGTCACAGGGTAAGTGTGCACAGTTCCCGTAACCATGTTTAAAACATGAAGCAACTACAAGAAGAGTAGCATGGCATGAGAAAGGTTGAAGATAGTTAGAGCACAGATTTGAGGGACTGAGACAACGCCCACCACTAAACCGTTCAAAGCACTCGGCAGACTCAAGAAGTCACTTTGCAGCTACTTCCTAACATTATGGCAAAGTTATTGTCCTCCAAGTGGAAGAGAGGCCACATAGCAATGAAATATGCTATAGCAATGCTTCAGCTGTAGCACCCTCTATCAGAATATGGAACTAAGCATGCACAGAAGCTATTCACTCCTCCCAACAAGCTCAGGGAGTATTTGTCCTCAAAGAAGCAAGATGATGAAAGCACCTGTCACTAACTGTCAGGAGACAGTTCTATGAGTTTCTGCCGCATTCTTCCTCCTAAGTCTATACTTCAAGCTTCTCCTCTCATAGGCTACAGGCAACTGCTCTCTGGGAAACTTTCCAGGGTAATACACACCACTGCTTACCTTCAAGTTCAAAATGTCATCCAAAGCTTTGAAACACCCATTGGGTCCGTATGTAGGATCCGTACCTCTCTGACGTGGGTGCCACATTAACATGAGTTGCAGCCATTTCTCCAGCCTCCCAGACAAAACACTTAGCCATAAAAACCAGAAGGAGATCAGAAGAATTAAAAGTGCATTTGCAGTAACCATATGGCCTGTTCTGTGTGGGAGGACAGACAAAACTACCCCCCCCACCCTTCTCCCTCCAACACTCCACCTCTCCCCATCACAAATGCAATGTTTAGAAGGCGGAAACCAAGACTCACAACTACACAAGTGTGACAAGCAATAAAAGTACTGCCTGTGTCATGCACTCAATTTATTCACAGATAACACGGTAAGGCAGGTAATATAAACTTGGTCCTCTTGCAGAACAATCGGTTTATCTCAGTCCAGCAATTCTTAGTACTCACCTGTTTAGATTGTTCGGGCAGGGCAAACTGCTAGAAAACTTGACTTCTCCAGATAAGTCTTCTGAAACAACAATATCCAGCTCACTCTTCTGACGCACTTTTGTATGCCTAATGTAAGCAAGTACAATGGTGAAATAATTGCCTGCCTTTCCCAGCCTGCATGTTAGTAGGCTTTTAAAGTTACCCTTGACAGATATAATACAGATACCACTTTGGTTTCTGTGATCTACCCTGCAGGAGTCAGCCCTTATCCCATACAGCAAGTATCAGGAATGCTGAACTTGCTCAAGTAGGCCAAACTCCTGCAAAGGGCGTCATATTCCATAAGGGCAAGGAACATAGGGGTATTATCCTCAGTATCAAGGGACAACACTTCTACTTCCTGTAAACAGGAAAGTCACATCGTGCCCATTCATCACCAAGCCACAGCTCACTCACCATTGCACTGGCTGCCAGTTGGGTAGGAATGGTCGGAAGCCTGTAATGCACTCAAAGGCAAGCGTGCCAAAGCTCCAGTAATCCACTGTCACCGTATACTTCTGCTGTTCCAGCAGCTCTGGAGCCTGATACAGTTTGCATACATGAGACAAAGCCATCCAGCTCTTAGCTTTCTCTGCCCCTTAACATTTCATTAACATTTGTACAAATGATTAAAGACGTTACTGAATGCTGCCTCTCGCAAGCTCTAAGACCCGCTTGGAGTGAGCAGCATAGGTTACTGGCACTCCTGCTTACTTATAACAGATGTAGCTAGCAGGAAACCCAGTGTCAGCAAAAAAACAGACACCTTTGCTAGATTCAGCACCACAAATGCACCCCATACCGTGCAAGTACTTAATCCCAGCCCAAAGCTTCATAACAGTTAATTCTATCCCACTAGAAAGCAGCAGCTGCTCTTCTAGCCGAATTCCTTCCTTACCAAGTACTGCAGAGTCCCAACAAAGGATGTGCATAGGCTACCCTGATCCAACTCCTTAGCATAACCAAGGTCAATGATTTTGTGTATTAACTGAAACACACAACAGAGAATAAGAATGCTAGACTGAAGTCCTGTTAAAAGTACATCATACAGCAGAAAGAAAAGGTTCAGCTCTTCAAAGCTAAGCAGGAAAGGTGCCAGTGAAGAGACAGAAGCAGAAATGGGAAGCTACTGTAGGTTCCTAAAACTGCAATGAATTTGAAGGTGTCACGGCACACTCAGCATGTTATGCCTCTAGCTCCTTCCAATCTTTGGTCAATCAGTACAGTCTGGTTCTTCCCTTAATAGTTGAAAGTTAAAATGTCATGTGTTAACAGATGTCTAATACAATGTCTCATCTCAGCTGCACACATCTCTTCTGACACAGTGACCTGAGACAGGTGTTATCCTGGGCTGAGTGCTCTTGCAGAGGGACCATGTAACGGCATGAAGCACACACATGTTCCTCTTAGGCTTACTTGTCTGTGCAGGTAGAGACAACTGACTCTTGCTTACCCTTTGCTCTCCTTGCTGCAGCACAATGTTCTCTGGTTTCAAGTCTCTGTGGATGATCCTGTTCTCATGAAGGTATCTGAGAGCAGAAGCTGAGACACAGAGAAAGCCAGTTGTAAAAGCATAATTAACAGTACCAAGCATGAGCTCAGTAAGGATTCAGTTCTATCGAATAATAAGCATGGCTTTTGCATCAAACCTTGTACAATCAAACATACAATGAAACACTAGGTGCACGAGGTAAAGTCAGCATCATAAAACTCTGGATGCAAGCTGAGTTCTCTCTCTGGGTGCTCCCTCACATCCTTCCTGTAAACTGCAGTAATGCTGGCTAGCTTCCAGTAGGCAAAGGACCTCCCCAGACTACCAAGACTTTTGGTAGATGATCAAGATCATAAAGGGTCAGTCTAAAATGGAGTCACTAAGGTCACTGCTGCATACTCATAGAGCGGATTCAGGACTAAAAGGGCTTCCGTAGCTCAGACAACTGAAGGTTCTGCTACCACTTACCAATATCAGATAACAAGATGAGAATAGCTTCTTCCCGCAAGCCACAGCAATTCTCCAGCTGGTTCAGGTACTGCAAGAAGGCAACAGAGAATGTAGCCCTCTATCCTGAGTAAGGCTCACAGTCCCACAAATTCTCAGGGATGCAAGAAGTTTCAGCAACAGCAATTAAATTGTCCAGGCGCACAAAACTCTATGGACTGTGACCTCCAGTAGCAGCAATTACAGCTTCGTGCCTTGGTTTAATTGCATGGGAGGATAAAGGAGCAGGTGAAAGAAGTCAGTGTCATCCCATTCTCCTCCTATTTGTTCCATCCTACTTTGCCATTTCCCCTGTGCCTGACAATATCAGCTCAAATCTGAGGTCTAAGGTCTGTGTTTTAGCTATGGGCAGATTATAGAACGGTTAGAAAAGCCTTAGTATTAGAACTATCATGTGTTATTTCTTCCTATGACAGACAGGAGTTAATCACTTTCAAGAAGGGTATAGCCTACCGATGCACCTAGCCTACAGTGGTCTTGGCCATACTCACGTACTGTTGCAAATCCCTTCTACATGCCCTCACTCTTGATTTGCAAACTCCTCACAGTGTCACTTGCATCCAAAAAAATACAAAGAGTTTCCCAAAGCACTTAAGTCTTCAAAAGCTGAACATATTATCAAGGACCAAACCACCAACACCTGTTGATGCCATGACTAGAATCGGGAAGCATCAGGATATGAAAACAAAGGTCTTAAGGGAAAATTTCAATAGCAAACCTAGGATCAGATATGAAGCTGATCCATTCCTTGGCCACCACCCCAGGGACCTCACCTTGCGGAGGTCTCCACCTTGGCAGTACTCCATGGCCAACAATGGCAGGTCATTTGGTGCAAGCTTCTGCATCCCTTCAGGGACATCACGGGCAGCCACCACATTGGGATGGTTCAGTCTGAAGAACAAAAATTAGGCAAGTACATGACGTTCTGCAACCGCTATACAGTTTCACATGCTCACGGTCATCCCTCAAAGTCCCAAACGATCACAAATCTTTTTAGAAACTGAACTAGTGAATTCTAAAGGTTTGCACCTTTCATGGATTTGGATTCATTCCAACTCCTGGCATTGCACATGCAAGCCAGTGTGTTTCTAGTGTCTAGAAGGTACAGCAACAAGCCCTGCAAAGGAGTGCAAAGCAGTCTGTCATCACCGTCCAGAAAAGACCCAAACTGCAATCAGACCACTACATCCTAAAATGTCAATCCAACACCCCAACGGACTGCCCCAGCACAGACGTCAAAGTCAGGCGAAGGAGCGGTTAGGTAGCAGCATTGTTGTAGCGCTGAGGGCACGGCAGACGAGCCGAAGACGGCAGCGTGAGACCCGAGTCTCACGCAGCACAACTTTTTTCTTAAGTTTCGAGAAGTTTTCTTAAGCGCGACCTTCCACGCACTTGCCGCCGCAGTGCGTGGCACTGCACCTCCCGGAAGGGGATCCCTTGGCGGCCGGCGGCCAACGGCCTCTCTCACCATTTCCCTCAGCGCACCCGTCAGATCCGCGCTCCAGGATCCGCGCTCCGCCACGCGTCCCGGGGCACTGACGCGACACCGCGCAGCGACCCCTCCGCCCAGCCCGACCGGGCCGCAAGCGGGCACTGGGCTCGGCCCGGCAGCACCGCCGCCCCGCCTCACCTCTTCATGATCTGTATTTCCAGCGCCCAGCGGTCGCGGTTGCGCGGGCTCAGCTCCTGCCGGCACTGCTTGATGGCCACCTGCTCGCCGGTTTCCTGCGGACACAGCAAGGGCTGGGCTGAGCGCGGGTCCCGAGCCGGGGCGCCGCGGGCCCGGCCGCCGCCTACCTTGTTGTGCCAGCGGATGACGTTACCGAACCCGCCGGTGCCGAGGCGCTCCCGCATCTCCCAGGGCCCGCAGGTCAGCGCCTGCAGTGCGGGCGGGCGGCTCATGGCGGGCCCGGCTCCGCTCCGCGGGACCCGCGCTTCCGGCTCCGGCGCGAGCGCCCGCCCGACCTTAAAGGGGACGCGCGGGGCCGGCGCTCGGCCCGGTCGGGGCCGCCCCGGCGCGGAGTGGGGGAGTCGCGATCGTCGGGGCCGCGATACCGCGTGGAGTCAGGGGCTCGGGATGAGAGGAGAGTACAGCTCGCGGGCTGTGTAAGTAAAATTGCAGAGTTGCCGTTTTCTTCCCACAGCATCTCCAAAACTCGCCAATCCATGCAATGCACCATTTGCGTTTCGCACCGCACCGTCCAAGGCAAAGCGCTATTCTGGGCATTACATCGGGCTTGAATACTTCTTCCTCCTGGGCTGGCTGGCGTGAGGTGCTTTAATGCCACTGCAAAGACGCAAAACAGCACGGGGGTGGAAGGTGCGCTCCAAGACCTACCACAACTCCAGTCGCCTGCACTGGACCTGCCAAAGCCACCGGGCACAGAGGGTCCCGTCAGGGTGATATGGGCCTCCTGTGGGGTGTCATGATGTCACACTTCGTCACTGACATTAAACAGTCCTGCTGAAATTATCCCGAGGATGAACTTCGAGAAAAGCCAGTAGATGGTGCTTGAGAGAGGAGACGCTTTTATTGCTGGCTTTCCTGAAATAATGTTACGGACTACAAATGGCACCACACTCCGTAGACCACTATAGTTATCCGTAGGCTGTGAAAAGCAAAGAAATAATTTTTGAAATCTTCCCCCACGGCCATCAGTTTGTTAGCATGTTTAGTCTAGAAGTCAAATGGCTGTTATCTTTAAAAATAAAATAAATTAGCCCCTGCTCGCTCAGCAGTGTTCGATTTTTTTTTTTTTTTTNGTGTGTTTTTTTTTTTTTTTTTTTTTTTTTTTTTTTTTTTTTTTTTTCTCATCAACTTAAAGTCCCTTCTGGAAACAGTCAAATGCAGCTACACTTAAATCAGATTTATATCAGTAATGTTATCACCAGCACCGTGACTCATGGAGAAATACCTTCGATAATCTTGACATAGCTCTCCATGCAGAGAAGTGCTAAGCATATGGAGTACCCAGTGTTTCATCTTTACCATTATGCAAAATAACCACTGCCATGCTTTCCAAATGAGGACTCCACAGAGCTGTTCCCTGAAGATGGAAGTCCCTCACACACCATTTGTTACGTCTTACACTAAATTCTGTCAGGAACCTGATTGCTAGTGAATCAGTTCCAAGCAGGTAGGACACATTCATGACTGTAACAATTGCACCACTGACTGTTTTCCTAACAGTGCCCTAAGATCAGCTCTTAAACTGATCATCAGATTTGTCTGCCACACTTTGATAACTGAATACCTCATGACCACACCCTGGTGAGTAGATCTTCATTTTCTAGGATGAGTAGTATCAGTGAACATTTAACTCTGGCCTTCAACATGCTGTTCTTTATTTCTATGTAAAGTTCATTACAAGTTTTGCTCATTTAACTTGCAAGTTCCCCTGACTGTTTCTTTTCCCATTGCTCTGTTCAGGGCATGCTTTGCTCCACATGCAGGTCAGGGTCTCTCTGCCAGACATCTTAATTAGGAGTACAGCACACTACACTTATGCTTGAAACAGGAGTTTCTCATTATTTGGACTAAGTCTACATACTGCAGACCTCTAATTGTATTAGAGATAGTACAGCTGTGCATTCATTCTCACTCCTAGAAGCAAAATGGGACAGGACAGTTCATTGTAAGGGATACATACTATTCTGTCACTGAACAGTACGGTGTTCAATGAGGAAAAATTGTTTCGAAGATTGAATCTGCTCTCTGACTGGAAAAGAGAAAGAACAAAACAAACTGGCTGTAAAATCTAACAGCATGACAGCAAGCAGTTTTCCTCCCGTCCCGCACAGGCTCCCTCCCCGACAATGCGGATGCCGGCTGCCTGCCCGGACCATCCCCTAGATACTCGGGAGGGGGTGGGATGCGGACAGCACGCCCCACGGTCCAGGGAGTCTCCACCCCCTCGAGGGGCGCTACAAGTAGGACAGGAGCTGTTCAGAGAGATCAGAGCAGAGACACAGAAAACACACACCCAGACTGGTCTGGAAAGAAAATCATCAAGAGAGTACAGAAGAGAAAAAGCAAAAAGGTAGGTACTACTCTGCACCTGTTTCAGAAAGGGCATTTTCTGTGTTCAACAATCAATGGCATTGTCAATAAATACTAGTAAATATTACTATTTAATTAATCTCACTGAAACACCATGATAGTTAACTAACTGAGCCTTTCTGCTTTTGAAGATTCATAGTGTGGGTAAAGCTGCTAACTTTCAGTTGTTTCAAGAAAGCTGAAGCTTTCTAGGGAAAGGGCTGACAGCCTCGGGCTCTGACCAGTTAAGCAAGGAGGGGTCTCCTGCACAAAGGCTATTAGCAGAAGAACTTAAAGGAAGAGTTATGGACAAGTATCTTGATGGTAAGGTAAGGAGACACAGAGAAATAGCTGCAAAAGGAGAATTTGTTTAATCTTCCCTGGAGGGGATCAGACTATGCCTTTCACCCCAGCTTCCAAAGCACGATAATGGAGGGACACAGAGAAGGAGGAGGGTGGGTCATCTTCAGTTCTCCCTAAATATGCTTCTCTTTAAATGTGGCCAAAACCACAGGAAATACTGAGAATGATTCCCAAAACAAAGCCAGACTTTGAAATACTAATTTCCTCCAAAGTCATCAAAGACTACAGCATCTTACTTTTGTTTTCTCTTGGGTTTTTTAGCTCTTTCCCCCCAAAACAGAGGTCTGTTTGTTATATTTTTAAGGAAAAGTAGTACAAATCTGCTATGCATTTGCTCTGTTCAGTAAAGGGATACAGAAGCACTTTATCCAGAAGGTGGGAAAGGCAGCAAGAGTCTGTAGTTTGTTGCTTCAACTAAATCAAAATAGCTGATCATCATCAAGAAAGCTATTAGTGCTATAGATTCAGAAACAATGTGTTTTGGAATGGACACAATATGTGGACTCGATCTTAAAGGTCTTTTCCAACCTAAATGATTCTGTGATTAATGACTTTTTGTTCGCCCTTAATGAGTTACAGCTCTTTTTTAGGTCTTATTCCACATTGGTAAAATAAATGCTCACATTATTACTGCTTGGAAGGGCTGTTAGTAATAATAAGTTACTATGTGGGATTTTAGGTATTCCTGTTGATGATGCTTCGGCAAAAAGAGACAAATTCATGTTATCACATATTTTTATGTCCGAATGTACTTGAAAGTGTAGAATCAAAATGTCAGAACATCACATCTAGGTCTTTGACTTATTGCTCTAGTATTTTTGATAAGAAAGGAAGCACAGGCTGAGATCAGAAGGCACACGCTGTTTATGAGAGCCCTACCAGAATGCACATTGCTTGCAGGTTTCAGCTTGGAGCCTTGTAAACATACTTTTCAAACAGCCATATGGTTTCAATTTGACGGGGCTTATCATTCAAGACATTCCAACTGACTGGCCTAAGTTGTACCTTTCCCAAAACTGAAAAGAAACATATGGTAACATCTGTTAGCAGTTTTCCATGCACAGTGGAACAGCAGCCATCAGTGGATGGACAGGTATCCCTCATGGAGAGGGGGAGAAGTGGGGGAAGGGCTGCAGCATTAAAAACTAAGATAGCCTGAAGAGGGGCATCAGAAATCAGTGCAAGAAAGGATGTGACATCTGATGCAAAACAGCTTTAGAGAGACTATCTACAGCATTTTGCAGTATAAACACATGCTGTGTAAGGCTAGAACCTACTTGTACAGATGAATATATGAGATAAACTTGACTATAACCATAAACTTGATTAAACTATGCAGGTGCTTTTTAAATAGAGACTCATCATGTCAGTCTCCTCTTTTTGCAGCCTAATGATGAGAAATGACAGCCTAAACTATCCTGCTGTACTCCACGTTCTGCTTCAGAAACTGAACTAGTTGTGCCTTTTGCTTTGACAACATCTTTTTTTTTTTTTTTACAACCTTTTTTTTTTTTTTTTTTTTTTTTTGTCTCTACAGATAATTTGAGATTTGGAGCTGATGTGGAAAACACTCAGAATGGAAGCCAAACTCCCATGTCTCCTTGTGCTGGTGGGAGCAATCATGACTGCCCAGTGCCAGGTAAGAGGCTAATGCATCAAATCATTCTCTTGCCCTCTTCCTGGCTGTCTGCATCAGGCAGAAGGAGAATCTGCTTAGCTCACTAGAAATCAGAGGAAGAAAAATGTTACAAAGTAGTCTACCTCTTGTTGTGGGTGTGTTGTATGTTACCCAGGCTGGTTTTCATTTCAGTAAGCAAGTTTTCTCCTGGTATTCTCGGAGTATCTGCTCACTCTCACATTTCACTCTTAATAAGAATTTCATTGTAACCAGTCTTTAATTTTCTATGGTCATCCTCTTCATCACTACTCTCACTTGAAACTGGACATCAGTGGCTCCCTTGTCCCCTCACTTTAAGCCTCACACTGCACACAGCTTGAGTAAAGGCTACACAATTCTAAAATGTTTACTCCCTTTCTCAAAAAATTGTTATCCTACCCTTCCTCCTTCTTTTTATGTTCTTTCTCTTGTGGCCTAATTGAAGAAGCTTGCTAAATTGGTTTCTTCCATAAAACTTTATCCAAAATATTTATTTAAATTGGCTGTAGGAGACAAATCTCTTAAAGATAATCAAGCTACAAAGTCTTATGAGGAAAGTGCATGTCAGTGAGCAAAAATAACTGCTTGTTGACTTTACTTTGGAAATTATTTTCTTGAACCTCCTTCAAATAGCAGAAAGCTGACAAGCTTTAGTTAGCATTTGCAATGCCCCAAGAGCACATAATGACTTCACACACAGCGTGAGTACAGGACATCCCAAGTTCATGTCACTCAGATGACAAGCAATCGCCTGGTAATCCCTGGCAACTGAATGATTTACAGTTCTTGGCACCCATACTGAGGTACTAGAGGCACTTTTCACTGTACTGTCTGACAGAGCTTCCCTGATTTACATGACCTCAAGAAAAGGACTGACTCTTTGAAAGTACTTGTTCTCTCATCTTTTTTAAGAGACCAGTTACTCACAAAATTAACATGCTTTGCTTGCAGGGCTTACACATGCGTTTCAAACGAGGAGCCAGATCTAGAGGTAAGCCAGGCTAACTAAAACCATATTAGCTGGAGCATTATGAACATGGGAGGGGAAAGCAAATTATGCTGAAGGAACAGACCCTGAAAGCTTTTTGTCATGGTTATCTGGATGAGAGATTCAGAAGGCAAAATTCCAGACCGTTAATACCATCCACAATGACGTCTTCCCCTCCCTTTGCTCTTCTTCAAAGAAAAAGAGGCCAGTCAATAGTGGAATAGTACATCCGGCAGCACAGCAGTGAGAGAGATGGGACAGCTGTGGCATGAGAAGGAAAAAGGCAACCCATTAGACAGATGCTCCCATCACAAATACTTCTCTCCTGGAAATAGAAGGGAGTCCTTTTGCTCAGCCAGGTCTTTTCCCTGAATCTCTAAAATAGGATTTCCTTTCTCCGATTACAGCCATTTGCACAGATAATTCATCTGCAGAAATTTACCAACACAGGGGGACCTGGCTGAGGCTTTCAGGGAACAGAATAGAATACTGTAGGTGCAACAGTGGTCGGAGTCGCTGCCACACTGTGCCTGTCAGAGGTGAGTATGACAAAGAAAAAGGAAATGGTGAAAGATTGTCCATCTAATCACCTTAAAGAAGAAGAACACTGTCAGGGCTAGAGTTACTGCACAGAAAATTTGTCTGGGAATATAAGAGGATAGAAATGAAAATACCATTGTACACTGATTCCGGCAGGACTAAGTGGGAGTGGGCAAGGGGCTGAGGAAGTCTAATAGCATATACAGAGAGAATGAAACAAAGAAAGAATGGAAGCATTACACAAAAAGGGTGTAAGCACATGGCAATAACAGGTGGGTAGGGAAAAACAGAACAGGCTAAAGGAGACTGACGGGAAAAAGAAAGATATGTATACATTACCAGCTTCTTGCTTCTGTGAAATGTAACAGTCTTTCCTGGCTTTTGCTTATTCCACAGCCTGCACTAGAAATAAATGCTACAATGGGGGTCAATGTTCACAGGCATATTATTCCCCACAGCTCTTCATCTGCCAGTGCCACCGAGGTTTCTCAGGGAAGCAGTGTGAAATAGGTGAGTATACCACATCAACTGCTGTGAACAATGCTGTTGGTTTTAGCTATGCAGTGCACAAGGATAAGGTACCCAGAAGCTCCTGGTGTACACTAGGCTCTCTATTAAGTTGTCTTTTTTTATTCTAAAGCTAATACAACAAAGAACTTTTAAGGACACCTGGGTTGTTCTCAGTGTCTCTTAATAAAACCCTTAATTTTGTAGCTGAAGACCTTCATATACACTTACAGTCTGCCTGACAGGGCATTTTCACTGAATTACTAGACAAGGCATATGAGAGCCAGGTGTAAACAGAACAGAGACAGGGGAAGCTGTCTGGGAAAGAATTGGGATGCTGTCTTTACAGAATAATTTTGTTCCCTTTTGTTCAGATACTGAAGCTAAATGCTACAAAGACACTGGAGTAACATATAGGGGTACATGGAGCATGACAGAGAGTGGAACTGAATGTTTAAATTGGAATAGCAATGGCTTGGTGGACCGGACGTACAGTGGCCAAAGAGAGGATGCTGCTGAGCTGGGATTGGGCAATCACAACTATTGCAGGTGAGGAGCTGATGGCACACAGGTCAGAGCCACAGGAATCAGCCCATTCTAAGAGCTTGGAGCAAAAGAATGGCTGCTTGCTGTAGTCTGATACCAAGCAGGGAACACTCTGCACAGGTGCAGATACTGTGCAGCCGGTGAGCAGTAACTGAACGTCTGTAGACATATCTGAACTTCAGACCTTCCTAGACTGGATATTTATGACAGACTAAAAAATGCAAATATCTCTCACCCCTAGTCTTCCCTGTGCCCCTTCTCAGTCCCTAAACTCCATTTGAAATTCAGTTTCCTGCAGCTTCAAATCCTGATCAAAACTGTAAAATTGTAGTGCTTCCTGTACATGACCTAAACTGCATGAACATGCTGTCCACTCCTGCTAGCTATTGGCCATCTCATCTTCACCTCAATGTACTCCACATTTTTATAATTGAAACAGGAATGCAAGCAGCTTCTGGTGGTTCAGTCCACATCTTCTCTGCAGAGCAGGACTAAGCGAATTAGATGGCCTACACAACACTATTGACAATAGCTTTATAATGATGCATAATATTGTAACTCTTTCAGAAACCCAGATGAGGATTCCAGACCTTGGTGCTTTATCTATAAAGGGGGAAGGTACACCTGGGAACACTGCAGTGTGCCCTCCTGTTCAAAAGGTACATGCAGGGGACAGGGAATGGACTTTGGAATTTCCATTATTCACTGCATATATAAGGGCTCTCTGTGGATTTGGGTTACTTCTGTAGCCTAAAAAGTTGAGACTCTCATATCATATTTAGGCTTTTAGTATTTATGACACTGAGAGAATGAGATACATATAGGTAATATATAGATGCCTTGACAGAAATCACACTTAGGAACAACTGACAGGTTTGCATCCATTGTTAATGTGCACCTTTCTAATTGAAGTTAGGAACATCAACTGCAGATCTGGAAGAGGCACAGATTACCGTGGCAGCCACAGTGTTACCAGTTCTGGAGCTACCTGTTTGAGGTGGAATTCTCGAATCCTTGTTAACAAGCTGTATACTGCTTGGAGAAGAGATGCTTACCAGCTGGGCCTTGGTAGTCACAATTTCTGCAGGTATGTAGTCGGTTACAGAATAAAAAAACCCCCACCAAACTGTCTTGTAGTACAGGAAGTACATTACTGGTAGCAATGTAGTAATAGCAACTCACAACAGTAATTTTATTCCAGCTGATGTATTTATGCTTCTCTAAGATCAGACTCCTTAAGTGCAAATTTCACGTGCCCTTAGCGCTCTCTGTATCTCTAGAAAAAGCAAAAGGAATACACTCGGGTCACAGTCTGACACCTTTAGGTCTCTGCAAACTCCCTGCAGATCTGATAACACAAATAGGTCTTCTATTTCCTATGCTGCAGGAATCCTGATAATGACAGCAAGCCCTGGTGCCATGTCCTGAAAGGAAATCAGCTCACATGGGAGTACTGCAATGTGCCTACTTGCTGTAAGGATACCAGCACTCCTGGTTCTTCTCTTTCTTTGAAGCATTACTGACCTGCATGTCATCTGTATTTAAATATGATCTGGAGAAAAAAAGCTGTATTAAACTCAAGCATCTTCCAGTAAAAAAAGAGCTGGAGTTAAAAAAAAAAAAAAAAAAGATTTTTGGAGCAGAAAGTTATCTGTAGCTCCATTCTCACTGAAGTGCCTTTTTGCTCTGCCAGAAGGGAAGATTGCAGTAATGGAGGACAGGAAAGGCAGGGTTTCCTTACTGTATTTTTCAAATCAGAATACAAGTTTCCTAGGAAACACGGATGAGTCAAATGCTAAACAGTTCATGGCAGGCTGCCTCAGCATGGACTGGTGACTAACAGGCTCTTAACCCAAACTCAAAGCAAGAGTGCCTGAACAAAAAAGCCTATTTCTGTGTTTGTCATCCACAGCCACCTGTGGCTTACGGCAGCGCAGAGCACGCCAGTACAGGATTAAAGGTGGTTCCTACACAGACATTGCAGCTCACCCATGGCAAGCTGCCATCTTTGTGAAGTATCGCCGAGTGCCTGGAGAGCACTTCCTCTGTGGAGGAATTCTGATCAGTTCCTGCTGGGTTTTGTCAGCTGCTCACTGTTTTGAGGAAGGGTAAGTTGAAAATTCAGTACTATCTGGTGGAAAAAAATCTGGAAAATAGAAGCACCCAGTATAGCCTTACTGTAAGGGTATAAGACTTGGAAAAACTCCTCCTTATCCCAGTAAGTCTGCACTGAAGATTATAGTTAATTGTGCTGAGCATTGCACAGAGGCATTTAATTGGGCAAACTAGCAGGATGGCATTAAGAACGAAGTTGTCAATACGCATGCAGAGCCATCTGAAACTTGAGAAAAGCAAGGAGCTGGCAGAGGAGCTTTGCCATGATGTCTGTAAGCATATAGAACAACAATGAAGGCAAATAGGTCACAGGGAGGTCAAACTGCCTGGGTAACAAAGTAGTAATAGTGCTAAAGTTAAAAAAACAAAGCAGACGTTCCAACAGCACATCTTCAAGGGAAGGGTCCACTCTAGTTAACACGGGAATAGACACTCTCTTGTTCTTCAGCTTTAGTACGAATCAGCTGAAGATTGTGCTGGGTAGGACTTCCCGAGCAACTCCTGAGGAAAATGAACAGAAATTTCAAGTGAAGAACTACACTGTGCATCAGAGATTTGACTCAGAAAATTTCAACAATGATATTGGTAAGAACTTTTCCGAGTTTGTGACTGAAAAGGTCGTGGTTGGCTCAACTTTGTGATTAATGAATTAGGGATTTTTTTCTCTTGTTCAGCTCTGTTGCAGTTGAACTCAGATGCTGAAGACTGTGCTGTTGAAACAAGCACTGTCCGTGCTGCCTGCCTCCCCATGCCAGAGCTGCAGTTGCCTGACTGGACTGAATGTGAGATCTCTGGTTATGGCAGAAATGAAGAATGTAAGTAGAAGATACATGTCTACATACAAGTGGAAGATAGTATGTCCAGAGCTTCAAAGAATCCAAGCCTTTGGCATCACTGAATGTGTAATATATCATACTGGTTTATATAAGCACTACAAAATGTATGTAGGAGTTACTCAAAACCAAGTTTTGCTGTAAGTTATTTCATTCATCTGAATTCTGTCAGTTGTATGGGGTAGTAGAGTCTTCCTTGATACTCTCCACAGTACAAAACAACAACAATACAAAATGGCACAATGAATAGGGTAGGAAAGACAATATTTGAAACCAGGGATGCCACATTTTTGCTGTACTCAGTACATTTAGATACTGGAATTTGGACAGAAATTCATTTCTGTCAAGGTTTGATATACCATACAGTTGCAGATAGATGCATTACTATAACGGAAACATTGGCTATGCAGAGATTAGCAAAAAAAAAGCTAAAGAAAGAACAATCCCAGATATACATTAAAAGGCTGGCTAAATTGTTTTTAAAGTGAGCTATAACAAACATAAATAAAAGCTGTCTGAAAGTATACACAGGCAGACCTGCATTTAAAGCAAACAAACAAAAAAACCCCCCAACTCCTATTTTACTTTCTTCCATTTTCTTTAACTTCTCTAACTTGTAAACTTCTTAAGACAGAAACTGTGAAGCATCCATCATACAAGAACCAATCACAGTTTGGACCCACAGGGGTTCTGGAAAAGACCTAAAGATATAGCATATAAGTGTGGCATAAAGTTTTTTTAAAGTGCTTTTAAAACTTGTCCTCAGCATTGCTTACAGGGAGTAAAGGGTAAACTCTGAGAGGGAAAAGATGCTGCAACTGTAATTCAAAACTCGACTGAATAACAAAAATCCTGCCAACTTTCAGTTTTGTGGAATTATAGCTATACAGGAGAATAAAACCAATATCCAAATCAACCAACCAACCAAATCTCTTCCATTCCAACCTAAGTGTACCAGTTACTCAGTATTATGAATGACAAAGCATCTAATTTTTGTTAGTGCAAGTCAAATATTAAATAGGTAGGATCCTATTTCATAAGGCATTCTCACTGACATTTCCTGTGACTTCATTTTGATTGATGTAACTATGTGAAGATGACTTATCCACCCCAGAAACCCGGCAGTCTTTAATTTGGAGCCTACATAAACCTCTCTAGCTTGTTGAAGAAACAATATTCTCTCTCAACTAGATTTAAGCTGTTCTGATTAGCAAAGTGGAACACCCAAGATATAAAAAGACACTTTGGCCACTCTCTCCTAAACTATGGAAACTGAACCGCAACTTTTAAAAAACATATATATGCACATACAGAGACATATATATGTATTTATATGGTCATTTTTCTTCCAGTTTCTCCATTCTATTCAGAGCACCTGAAGGAAGGCCATGTCAGATTGTTCCCAGCCAGTCGGTGCACAGCACAGTATCTAGACAACCGGACAGTTACAGACAATATGTTATGTGCAGGAGACACAAGGCACCTTGATGATGCCTGCAAGGTAAAGCCAATTCTCTTCCTCTTTTTTCTTTTCTTTTCCTTGTCTCTTATCTTTTCTCTGTACTTTGAGCTAACCAAACAAAAAGCTTCAGAAAATAGTTTAAAGAAGTTATGCATTTGCCTACATGGCAGTTCTAGTAGACTTTCGTTGAACAGAACAGAATTGGTGGCTCCTCTTTCATTTTTCTTCCCCCACCCCTCATGTAGGGAAAGGCAGGGTACACTTAAGCAGTCAAACCAGAGCAACACAGACTGAAAATCCCAAATACAGGAAATACCACAAAACTGAACAGGAAAATCCACCCCAGCATTTCCTAATATTTTCTGTTATGTGAGCATGCAAAACACTCAGCAGGAGGTTCTGCCGAAGGAAGGGGGTGCCCCTCTACTGAAAAGTAGAGAAAATTAGAATAAAGGCTGAAAGTGAAGAACAAGCAGCTATGACATGAGGAAAAAGGAGGGTATGCATTCAATCCACATCCCTTCTGTTTAAACAGCTATTGTAATGATTTTGTTTTACTGTTCCACACAGCAATATAAAAGCCCTTGGATCTTTATAGCTTGAATAAAGGTCTTCCTCTCTTTGTTCTGTTCAACATTTGATCTACATTTCATAAATGTGCTCCATAGAAAGTTAGACACTTTAGTGTTACATTTTTCTGTCTCTCTCCCCGTAAGAGGAGCATTGAGGGAGTCTGGAACATAAAAGTGACTGAGGTAAAAGTACTGGTACTAAGAGCTCTTGATTTGTGAGCATACTTCATAGGGTATGTCTGCAAACACTAGTGCACCACTAAAGCCAATGGGAGTGGGAAAAACAATGCAAAACCAAATGAAGAGAAAAGGAGATTGTTACTAATCTGCTACTTCTCTGTAGGGTGACTCTGGAGGGCCTCTGGTCTGTATGAAGGATGATCGTATGTATCTGATTGGAATCATCAGCTGGGGAATAGGATGTGGCCGCAAAGACATACCTGGTGTTTATACAAACGTGAATCGTTACCTTGACTGGATTCAGGACACCATGAAACTCTGAGAAAGACAAATGAACCCGTTGCAATCTTGTGACCATGCCCTCACAGCTTCCTTCTGGGCTCTTTAAGTATGCTGACAGGGCTTCCTGTTTGTCCAGATGCTTATGACTTCCAGTACAACAGGAAGACAAACTGCAGTGTGTGGGAAGGGCATGTTCTCAAAATACTCTGCTTTCCTTATTTCTAATCCTCCTTTTCCCCAACATCACCAAACTTTCACCTTGCATCAAATCACAGAAGTACAATAAAAAAAATGATTTTGGCCCTGAGTGAATAAACCAAGAGAGAACATCATGTATCTCTTCAGCAGCTATATTGTTTTAGGAATGGGTGTGAACTGAAGGGGACAGAATTAATTTCCTGAAAACTTCATCTCCCTCCTTACTTGGCTGTACAATTGGAAGACATTAAGCTCTGTCCTTGCACCATTTGACTTTGGTAATTTAAGCTGGTTTCAATAGAAGCTGGCTTCCAACAGAAAGAACAAAAGCTGTAGGCATGGGCTGCTTATTTCCAGATCAATATAGTACTTGCTTCTTCAGTTTGGAAGTGATTAATTAACCCGAGTTTGAGCTTAAACTCTCAGAGCAAATTCAGGATGGCGTGCTTATTAGGACATTTTATTCTTTCACTTGGTTTTGCTCCTGGGAATGGAATAGGTGCCACCTCTGCACTTGTTCATTCCTTCCATCCTGGTCTGTCTTCTGAGACATCTTCTCTGTAGCTGACTGAAACAATGGCTCAGAATCAACCCCAAAGTTTGACAAACGCTTCTTAATCCTTAATTTTGTAACAGGTCCTTAATCTGGGAGATTTACCAAATCCTTGTCCAATAGCTAGCACCTAGTATTCTCCAGCCTTACTTTAACTTGCATTTCATTTCTCAGAAGTTGCTGCCACCTAGCTCAGTGCATTTAACTGCCTTTCTCTGGCTTGTTTACCCATTACATCCCTGCATGATAAAAAAAAAAATCCCTGAGATGGTTTCCATCTTTTCATCAACTTTTCTACTTCTTACATGGTTTTTATCCCAACTTGTCCTCTACCAGCACACAGTAGCACCATCTTGAGACAAGGTCTAGGAGTAACTACTGCCATCTGCCTTCTTCCTTTCATCTGACTTTGCCGCTGATATTGTCATACTCAAGTTGTTTCAGAACCCAGGTCAACATCAGCATTTGTTGGAACTGAAGTACACAGCTGCACAGCTGTACCTGTGCTTCCCTCCAGAAGTCCTTCTTATGTCCAACTTCTGTCATTGATGTTGTTCCCCATTTCACCCTTCTGCCCTACTTCATCTTCCATAGGAACGTGCAGCTATCTCAGACTGATATGTCATAAGGGCCAGACGCCCTTATCTATATAAGAAGACTTTCAGTATCTCGAGTAACATGATCACTTCAGCAGTTAATAGAAGATTCTTTAAAAATTAAAGCTACAAAGCCAAAGGACAGTATTAATACTTGAGGAGCAGGAAGGTGATCAGGTATTTGTCTTCAAAGCACTGCCCCTAGCATGCTACCCAACCCAGTAAACAAAAATGGTTCAGCTGCATTCCCAATGACATTTTCATCTGAGGCTCCAGAAAATGCTCAGCACTCCTTCTGGGAAACACTAAGAAAAATTACCAAGAAAGTAATTAATTTTAGCCTTTCAGACAGCGACTTAGTCCCAGGTTTACAATGCCAACTGCATAAAGACATTTATCTCCCTAAAATACCCTCTGTGCACAATCCAGTTGGCATAATTTACCTTCTTTGTCAAATACCAAATGTAGTTCTTGTAAAGCCCGCACAAATCACTCTGAAATGACACAGACGACATGTAAAAATTAATTTTATTGATGTCCTTATTGAAGGTTTTGTTAGCACTGAACATGCTCAGCAGTAATGTCACCTCAGCAGAATGCCACCTGTTATGGAATTCTTCAGTTGCACCAGAACTTGCAATTCCACAAGCAAGATGCCACTCATCCACTGCAAGTATGCACCACATGCAAGCCGGAATGAATGCTATCCTTCATTTAGGGTCACCCTGTTCTGTTCACAAGCATGAACTGCACATGCTGGACTCCACAGCCACATGTGTGTGGTCATGTGTACGGCAGCTTAGGTGCAAGTTCTGCTACCAACAGAAAACACATTGGCATATAGTGGCCAAAGAGCCTGTTACAGACTATATGAACAGTGCAGATGCCTCTCATTTCCTATTTCTGCTGTACAGAGGGATGTACCACAGGCTGGAATGGGCAGATATAGCAACAGGTCTTGAGGAAGAGATGATCCCAGTGAAAAATCTGGTGTAGATTTGAATCCATCTGCACTGCACCTGATTGGTACAGGAACTGAAATGAGGTAGGACAGGAGGAACACTACAAAGGTGCCAGGTCACAATTATCTCAAAGAAAGACATCAGTGGACAGGAGAACAGAACTATCACCTTCATTTGCAGTAGGCAAGCAGAGGCAAAAAGAGGTTCCAACAAGTTACTAGGACAGTGGTTATCTTCATGTAGCCACAGCTTCAATTTCCATCAGTACTGTACTCACAAAAGTTCCTCCAGCTGTCTCTTCCGATTCCCCAAATAAGCTAGGAGAATTCCTACCTTCAAACAGCGATGAAATAGGAGAAGCAGAATTACATGGATATGCCACCGCCCATCAGTTACAAGATTTCAATGTATTTCAAGTTTGTATCCAAGAGACTCAAGATACTTGATGACCAGGATGCCTTATGAAATATCTAGAGAAATAATGCACTTCTTCCCTTCCTCCCTTTGTGGCACCATCCCCAATCTCAGGCTTCTCAACTTCCCATCCTGGGTGGAACAATCTACCCTTCCACTTCTTCTAGTCGTTTTGAGGCAGAACAGCTAGATGTTCTCCCTGCTGGCAAGAACTATACAGCTCTCTACCCTAACACCCAGCGATACAGAAAGACAGATGCTGGATCATCGCACCAGAGTTGAAGTTTGTGGAAATTCAACTTTGTAACATCTACAAAAGGATAAAAAGCCAAACAAAATACCAGGAAGAGGAGTTACAAAAAGCCATAAATCCCTAGAACTTCCTCTAAGAGCAAAACGAAGGTGATACAAGCTTACATAGCTGACTCACTAATCCTAAGGGACCTGAGCACCTCTCCCATCTGCTATTGTTCCAAATAATTCAGACTCAGGTAGGGATGAGGTGTTTTCAGGTCAACCTTACTTTTCCCTGTTTTCCAGCACTCTGAGCACTGGCTTTCCTGCTCATGCTACTACAGACAAGGGAGCAACCCTAAATAGATGGATGGGATAAGAGGCTGCATCCAACAGCCGGGGACAGAGGAAACAGGAAAAGTGTTCTTCCTCACTATCAGGAGCCTCTAGGTTCGGACTTGGAACTTGCCAGCCTTAGTCATGTATTTTATCCCCTTGAATGGCTTGTACTTCTCCCCATACATGTCCAGGCGATTCACCTTCAGTCCTAAAGGAAAACAAACACACCCTAAGACTGACTGCTGCCACAAAGCTGACAGGCCTTTGGGATAAAGGGATGGAAGATCATATTAGTGGTGGAAAAAGCACAGGCAAATTTTAGCAAGCAGTAGACAGAATGGAGGAAAGCCGTCAATTGCTAATGGTTAGGATCATTCTTTACAAACACATCCATACCCTAAATTTCTTTACAGGTCTGTAAGCACGAAATGCAAGGAAATGTATGTAAGTTGTTTCACAGACCACCAGAAAGAACAAATCCATATATCTGTAGTCAAAGCAGACAACTTTTTTGTTTGAAGAGTATGTTTCAGGTAGAATGTACTTCAGAAGGTTGGCAAAGTTACTTCACCTACATGCAGAATGAGCACCAGCACAGCAGAGAACATTCCACTTCTTTACCTCACAATCACTTACCAGATATAGCCAGCTGCTGAATTTTAAACTGCAGGTTAATGGTGGGATTTTCATCTGGTTTTGATGTCCCAGCTTGCAGGCTCACACTCCCCTTCAGGCTTGGCAGCTTCTGGGGGTTTATTTTCCCAACATCCCATGACAGTAACTTTAAGGAACAGAAAATGCAGCAGCGAAATTCAAATGCTGTTAATACCCTCTAAAGAAGAGTCCCCTTCCAATGACAGCTTTTAATGTTTCTCTATGAAAAATGTCTCTTTCTTAGTGTCTTGCCTTTCATATTGGCCAGACACAGGATTAAGGAGCAGATACTTCAGAGCCTTTGTTCTCCCTCTCTTTCCATGAGGCTCCCCAAAAGCCTACTATGAATGGTATTTCCACTATTTGTGCTAAAGGCCCCATGGGTAAGTCCATCAGATTAAAGTTCGCAAGAAGGAAAAAAAAAATTTACTCCTCAGGCTCAAACAACAAACAACAAAACCAGAACACCCCAAACCAAATCAAAATCATTAACCAACCCTTAGTGTTTGCAAAAGACCAACATGCAGCACTGGGCATGACAACTAGATATGCAGACGTTTGTAAGCCATCCACCGGACTAATGTCCCATCATACAAGACCAGTGTTTGGATTTTCTTCACACACCAAGCAGCCAGAACTACAATCCACTCAACACACTAAGGTATTTGTTCTGGGGATTAAGAAAACTCCTGGTATGCAGTTATTCAGAAAAAGTTCTCATCCCAACATACTGCCTTCAGCAAAGCAGTGTTCATGGAAATGTTCATGTAGGCATTGACTGCATTTTCTGACAGATAAAAAAGATTTTTTTTAAATTTATCTCATTTCTCTCTTTCCTCTTACTTTTGTAACTGGATCGAAGACATGTGTTCCCTGGGAGGGCGTAAGGGTCATATTTAAGACACTTTTTGGCATCTGGCTAGTGACCATCACTCCCTCTACAGTCTTCCCCATAGTCTGCTTCGGCCCCACGGTGATCTCAAACCGTCCCAGTGAGCTGCTATCACGGAAACTGATGTTGTGCTTAACATAGACAGGAATTGCCACAAGACTAGAATAAAGACGCAAACAGAAAGTCCTTGTCAGTCTCTTGCCTTCATATTTGCTTAAAAGAGAAGGAAATCCTACACCCATCTGTTTGAGCTAGGAGCAAAGTCAGGATTCCATTCCCAAGTCTTAATTAAACTTTTTGCAATCAAGCTTGCTGATTCCTGGTTTTTTTTATCAGAACAGGAAACTACATCCAATAAAACAGAGCAAAGGATGAGAAATGTTTTTGCATGTCACAGCCAGGCTGGCAAGTAGTTCCTGGCAGTGCAGCAGCACTTGAACTTCATGTTTGTGCTTTTGGTTGCGTTTTCCACTCCTTTTCGTCTACTAAAGATAAATCTGACAAAGGTCTAGCAAAATTCTTCAGCAGCTGTAAACCCAAATAGTACTTGGCAAGCTGCTTCTAGAAGAGTGCAAACATGGACAAGAACTTGTGGTTCTATTAAGAGAGATGTCAAAAACCCAACAGGAGCACCTTGTTTTATTCTAAAAAGTTTTTATAAACATATGAAATCAACAGCTTGATTACTCTGCCTAATTCTTCCCCTCTCTAGTTTGTTTATCTGCTAGAAGTCTTTGAAAAATGCCAGCTGACCAGAAAGAAATTATAGAATCACTGCTCCAAACAAGGAGAAAGCATGTAATTTAAAAAAAAGACACATGCACCTCTACTTCACTTGACTTAACGTGCTACTTCATCTTTAGAAGTTCCTTTTTGTATCCTATTCCTAGCCAGAAAGGTCCAAATTTCATAATTCACAGCACCAGATTCATCACCTACTTCTGAGCACTGACGTGGTAGGACAGCAAGCGGAAATTTCCATCAGGCGGAATGAAGGAGAGTATTCTCTCTGACTCCCAGCGCTTAAAACGCACACATGGGTGAAAGCTGACATCATCCAATAACCGAGGGTTCTGAAACAAAAAGAAAGTGACAAGGTTTGTGAAGGCAGTACAACTTAAAATGACCTCCTCTTCTTATCTTTTATCCACAAAGGGCCTACCATTTGACATACTCTTGACCACTTGAACATGTCTCCATTCAGACATATCTGATGCTGCTATATCCATGTGAAAGCAGTACTCAATAACCTCTATCCTTTTTCAGGATATTTAAAATCCTATTTTATAACACTTAGTCATGTCACATAATTGCATTGTTGCATACTCATAAAAGACAAGGCCCTTCAGGATGTCTGCTCAAAGCACCACTGTATCTCAAAAACTTAGTCACAGCACACATAACCTGTGCTTTTAAACAAAGAATCTGCAAAAGCCCTTTTAGGCTCTAAGTTGCTGAAGTTCCTGGTGAGTTCTCATTGTCATTTCTTTCTCTTTTCGTATGGCATACCCAGATTCTGGTGTACTGGAATCCATCATCACGAGACTGCAATCTTAGCAGCAAGGCTGGGAAACCCCTTTCAAAATACTTAAGTAAAGATACATCCTTGAGCTTTACCATAAAGGAGAGGGTAAGGTCTGGCATGCCAGTCAGCTTGACACAAGCATCAATCACCCCTTGGATTTCAGCAGTAATCGTGGAACCTGTAACAGTAAAGTAAAAACAGGTGGTTATGTGAATCTGATCGAAAAAAAAACCCCAAAGTGGAAAAACTATCAGTAAAGAGGAAGGAAATCTATTTTCTTAATGAAATGTCGTGACTCATTATGTTGCCTGCTCAACATTTTTATCATTCCCAATGATTCCTCTAGAAGATTCATTCAATTAAGAACCATGGACAACAGCAATGTCCATTTCAATGGCCAATGACAATAGCTCCCAATTCTAACAAGACTAAGATGCACAAATACTAAAGAGAAAGTGCTGTACACAATTTTTACTCATCTTCTATTTTCCCAGTATAGAATTGCTTATGAGACCTCAAGAACAAGGACAAGTGAAAATCTTGGTGCTTCTGTAAAATTTTTGACTGAATAGCACATACAAGTTGGCAACATTCCAGCGTAAAAATAGAAACAGCTTCCCACACTTGGATGAAGGTGTGCCTCTTTGAAAACCTAACTGTCTCTTCAGGCACTACCAGGACAAGCTATCCTCATCTTAGCCAGGAGAAACTTCCGTACCCGATTTGTCAATGATTGCATCTATCTCCTCGATCACATCAAAATAGGCCTCGTTGTTGGTATATTTTACACCAGTACGCCTCCAAGGCACCACTGAGAGCTGTCCAGTGGGAAGCTGGTCACCCACATTAGTGCTTCCTGGAAAAAGAAAGGGAATCAATAACCACAGAAGTTAGGCAATGCTGCAGAACAAGTCCTTTCCCTCACAGAGCTTAATTGCAATTAATCCCTGAGAACTTCTATTTCTTTGTAGGAGAGCAATTACGCTTCCAGCTTCCCTGTACTCCAAAAATGTACATCTCTCTTACACTCAGCTCTAAGACATACCACAGTAATGCATGGGGAAGTGTCTACACATGGGGATGTATAAACTCACATCAAACTCATCCTGGAAGTCATGTCATGGCTGTAACTGAAAATGTAATCTGACATTTTTTAGGTTAAAAAACCCCAAATCAGACCAAAACCAAATGCAAAACCAAAGTGCAGCTGGTGCTGAAATTGGAAGGAACCCCAAAGCAAACCACTAACACATGACTCCCTAAATACACCTGTGCTGCATGAATGGTATGGGACAACATAAATTTTCTTCACCCGTGTCCTAATTTACTTATGCAGGAATATTGCCACCTGGACTCCAATGTTTATCTTCTTCTTGTTTCCCTTTACCTGTGATGGTGTTGACGACTGTTCGCAGAATAGTAGGAGGTTTTATCAGTTCCTTAAGAATATTAGACTCTGTTGCCAAAGGAAAGCCATTGTCCAGCATCTCCTCCAGCACCTCATAAACCACCACAACATTGTCCTTGATTATTACCTCTGAACAGACACCAAAATAATCCTGTGCAAAAGAAAGAATTACTCAGCAATCTCTGAAAGAGAATCTTAGTGATCATTCAGTCCAGTGCCCTCCCACATAGGAATAAATCGAACCCCTTCTTGGAGAGGGCAAAACAGCACTGAAATTCCCTGTATTACTACAAGCACATCAGACACACCACTCCCACGGACACGGACAACTCTGAGCACACCTCTGCCACTGCTCCAATATAGTGGCAAATTCCCACATTAGCAGTCCCAACTAATTCAGCAATTTTTAAAATCAAACATTTAATTTATTTACTGTCTTATTCTATGTGGACTTCAAGCATCTTTCAGGAGAGAGTAAGCGCACGTGCACAAACATAAACCCCAGCTTCTTGTTACTTACAGCAATTAAAGAGATCAGGCATTTTGCATAAAGAATGAGTATACGTATACTGTGACAGTAGAGAAATCCTAGCTCTGCATTACACTTTTTCAGACACATCAGATTTTAATATACATCTAAGCCAGTGACGACACACTCATGCCTCATACCCTAAAAAAAAAGTAAGACCTAAGAGCCTGACACAATCCACTGCTGGCCTGAATGGCCAATACACTCCCTGAAGTCAGAGAAACATAACTCAGTCAGGTTCTCACTGACATCTTGGAAGCAAAAGCTCCCATGATACTTGTTTGGCCAAGTACACACATTTCCTGTATTCTGGCAAGATGCTGGTCACAAGACATTGCAAATCCAGACAACACAATCCTGTTGTTGGAAGGCAGAAGGCAGACATCTTTACCGTTCTCCTAAACTGATCAGAAGTCACGTCAACCATAGTACAGAGGGACTACACTGGGCAATCCCTGCAACTCTGCTTTAGGAAGCTTCCAAGAAGCATCAGTAAATGTAAGCGCACGAGTAGCTTTGACTAAAGCACGTGGCAAAGAATTGCAAAAGCTCCTTGTGAGAACAAGGCCAATTTGGTCTTAGTTCACAGTTCCCGGAGCAGAAAAGGGTGCAAACCAGAAATACTGATTGCTGACAGGTTCATCCTGTGAGCACCGGTAGATCCCGAATGCATCGTAATCCTAGGCAGTAAATTCCCGACTACGGCAAGCCCTGTCTATATCCTCACAAACGCAGGATGAAAACTACGTGATAGGAAACAACAAAAAACTAATAGCTGCGAACCAGAGGGGCTCTTTGCGCCTCCCGTCAGCTCTCCTCCGCAGCGCGGCCGTGCCGAAGCTCCTCCGCTCCAGCCAGCGGGGCCCATGCCCCTCGGCCGTACCTGGAACGTGTCCACGACGCGGTGCAGGAACTCGATGACGAAGAGCGGCGGCACCTCACTCTGGATGACGGCCACGAAGAAGATCTTGTGGCGGTAGACGCTAAGGAGGTAGTGATGCGGCGTGGGAATCACCGGCGGCACGTTCTCCGCCTCCGAGGCCCGCTCCTGCGCCTCAAAGAAGTAGTCACAGACGGAGCGGCTGACGACGCTCTTCCAGTGCTTCTCCAGGAAGATATCCCCCGAGGCGTTGATCAGGAACAGACTGTGGATCATGGCTGCGACGGGGCCGCACTGGACTGCAGCGAAACCCCCGAGAGTGCACCCCACACAGGCCCCGCCCCACGAAAACCCACCCCCGCGCTCTCCCCGCCGGCCCCGCCCCGCCGCGCGCGCAGCATGGCTGCCGCAAGCACCGCTCCCGCCGCGCGGACAGACACCCTCCCACCACTCGGGACGCGTCTCTGCAGCGAGTGCTGCGATTGGGCGACTCGCTCACACCCGTGCCCGACAGGCCGATGAACCGCGCGGCTTATGACGCAGCAAAACGGCGCGCTCGCGTTCCGTAACTGTCCCGGCGGCGGCCGGACTGGGATCTTAGCGGGTACGGGATCGCGGCCGACAGCGCCCCACCTGCCACGTGTCCTGCGTCCCATGTCTCCGTCCCGCGACCGATTTCGTCCGTTCCCCCCCGTTACACACCTGACAGGGGGCGACGCGGGGCCGGCCCGCGCCGGGTCCTCAGGCCCGGAGCTACGCAGGGCCGCCCCCGCCAGGCGGCACCATCGCGACCCGGGGATGCCCCACACGGACGCTCCCCCTCGTTCGGCGGGGGCGCTCACGGCCCGGCTACCCCGCCGGCTCCTCAGCGGCGTTTAGGGGTGCCTTTTCTAGAAGGGAACTTGAGTATAGTCCATGAAAGGTGGAAATAACCCGGCTTGTACGGGGAGGGGCAGCTAGGGGAACATTTTTCACTATATTATTTTGCTGGTTCGTTAACCACGGAGTAACAACCCAGAAAACATCCAGTTGGCGTGAAAACAATTGTCATGCCAAATTTACCTAAATTCTCTACCAAATTATCCCTTTGCATAATTCGAACTAGTGTTTCATGTTCATATTGCAGATCCCTGGACTTCTGAGTAAGACATGCCATGACAAATAATTTTCCCACTACACTGCTGGGAACATAGAGAAACAAGAGAAAAGCAGTCTTTCGTATCCCATTAAACAAGCTGTCTGACCACACAAGCTTTCTTACATGGTAAGGTCAGACTTGCACCAGCACGGAGAGACTGAGGTCTGAGATTTCACACCCAACTGTGCTCCGTGATAGTGGGTAAATCTTTTAAGTGGTGATAGCCCCAAGTCTGGAAGACGTGAAAAATCATGTCAGAATGCAAAAAAGGGCTCAGTTCAGAGTCGATACATTTTATGTCTATTGATTCATTGTAGCTGTTTTTTCCCAAAAATGGGGCACAGATCAGTTCACTTACTCCAACAGCACCTTTCAGTACTACAATTTAAAGCATTAGGTAATACTACCTGGACTAGATAAGCTTTTCGCCATAGCAGTAAAATAATGAAGGAGAAATGACTTATATATTAATTTCTCTTTTATGGTCATTATTTGTAACAAATGCATTTTTTAAACATCAAGTAACTTTTTAAAAAGTCTAACTTAAATTACCGTGATGAATTATACATTTGAGAGCAACACAGAGGCAGCAATTTGTCATTTAATTACATCACTTCAAAATTTAAAGTAATTATTATTTTAATATAATCAGTTTACTTTTAACACAAAGGAACTGTAAGGATTATCATATCAGTCTATGAGGAAATTGTATTATTGGGAGTCATGTAGATATCACAGACAGAAAGCAGCAGAACATAGTTAAACAGGCAACATAAAGTGTTAATACACTGGGTTCTTCATCAAACACAAAACAGTTCTGTTCTTAACCTGGACTTTAAAATCAACAGCCATGGGATATGTCTTTTCAATACAGGCATTTATTTATTGTCTCATGAAATGCAATTCAATTTTGACAGTATATTACATAATTTAAATCCTGTCATTTCCCTCTGACTGCCTTTACCCATCTTTGAAATTTTATTTTATCCTGTTTATTATCTTGTCACTTTCCTATTTTTCCTATGGTTGCATCAGCTTTCTTAACTGTCAAGAACATTGGTGCTGATACAAAAGCAACCATATGGTAACTTACTATTTCTGCGCACCAGTGGAAAAGGTTGTTGAGGGAAGCCTAGCTGCTTCCAAACCATTAGACCATGCTTTGTTCTGAAAGTCTGCACAATGGTTCGGGAGCTTATAGAAACTGGAACTTAAAGGGGAACATGACAGAATATGCTGCCAGAACAGAATTTAGTTTTGCTGGCTAACTTAAGGACAGCCTGCAAACTGCTCAGTTGAAGGGTACTTTACTTTCATTATATGAAACTCAAGAGAAAACTATGCACAATCAAAGAGCAGTGCTACAAAATGGTGCTGCCAAATAATCACCGTCTTTACGATAAAACAATTCCTTACCATCTGTAGTTTGCCATATGCAGGAATTCTGATGATTTAACTGTTAGCTTGTGCTGTGAAAATACAAGACAGAGTTGATGAAAATAGGCCATTTTTAAAATTTATAACAGTCTACAAAACCAATTAGTTTTGCAAGGTTGCTAATAATAACCTACTGCCAATTCTGAAACAGAAGAGAGTCTACAGATTGACACTGTTGTAGGAACACAACTGGGTTTCCCTGTTATGTACTGCACCCTCTTAGTCTTGCTTTACTTTCTCATCTGGAAATTGCATTTATGTCTCTATTAGCTTTTTTGAATATAGCACCACAACCTTGCAATTTCAGACAGCCTTATAATTTGGAAGACTTTGGAAGATTTTTTGCAGACTTGAAGACTTGGGAAGAGGTGTGAGAAGATTAATTTGTTGGGAGAATCCAACTCTGACAGGACAAGGCCAGACCTCTGCAGTCTACATGGTAGAAACTGAACTGTTTGTACAGAACCCTGCAAAATAGCACCTCAAACTCTATTTGCTTCAATTAATCAGCAACTCACTGGGAACATTTAACTTTTACACTGAAAAACTTGCTGTTAAAACATCAAAGTAATTCCTCTTGCTCAAAAGAGAAATTTCTCACCTTAAGAGACTAAACAAAACCATTCAGAAAACGCCGTGTTTGTTTTATCAACTCTGTCTCTAGAACATTTCCTAATATTTTTTCTTTTCTAGAAACGGAAGCTCACACAAAACCTTACACAACAGTTGTCCTTTAAGGCAATGGTGAAAAAGTCTATAACATAACTGGTAAGCTGAGCCAGAGGTTACAAAAGGTGAGAGAAGTGCCTGCAGCACAGCCATACAGAATGCATAACAAAATGAGACTCTTTCAATTAAGTATAACTTAAGAGAGAATTCTTTTAAATGAGACTCTGCTCTTTGCTCATGTCTGCCAACGTTCAGCACTTGCCAGTGGAACGCTGTACCTCTGCAGAGCCGAGGAGAACCTGTGGCGTGAGCGAGCCAAGGCTGGACCTCTAACAGGCCCCTTTTGATGTCTGCGAGGAGCAGCCAGCTCTGCGCAGCCAGACCGAAGTACCTAAAGAGCTCCCAAGGTACTGTCACGTGGGACAGCAAAGGTTTTGACAGCGTATTATTTACTACTCTACATTGTAAAATACGTTAGAAAGTTATGCAAATTACCTGGCAAAGATGGCCAAGGATAGAGCAGCTGTAGAGGTTTAGCTCGAAGTCCTTATTCGCGCACGGATGAAGAGGCACAGGCAAAGAGTATCCGCTCTCAGGCGAAACGGCATCGTTGTTTCAGAATTCCACATCACTTCAGTAAAAGCCTAGAGTCCCGGTTTCAAGCGCAAGCTTAACTAAGCCTAGGAGAGGCACTTCCTTTTCAGGGTATGGGTAGCCATCGCCAGCGCGCTCCCGGTAGCCCAAGCTCCCGCACCACCCTGCCCGGTTCTTGGCGGTCGGAGCCTCCGGCGGCCGCGGCCCGCATTCCGGGAGCGCGTGGGTTCCGCACAGCTTCAGCGAGACGCCCAGGTCTGCAGCCGCTACCCCCCAAGTACCCTTCCAGTCAGCCGTTACCGAGCGCCGCCGCCTCCCCGCACGGTCCAGCGCCGCGACGCTCAGTCCCACGGCCAAACCCGTCTCAGCCACTTCCCTCACCCGCTCCTTGGGCGGGAGGCGTCCGTCCGCTCCGCTCGGGCGACCCCAAGCGTGGCCCCACCTCCCCCGCCCGCGGTGGCGCAGCTGTGGCTGCACGGCGCCTCCCGGCGGCCGTCTGCGCCCTGCCATGCTGTTCCGTCGTCTCGCCACCCCCTCCCCCCGCGGGCTG